>JAVSBT010252417.1:0-12646 GCA_033118115.1 Pharyngocirrus eroticus | reverse complement strand
AATGAAACAAAGTATCCCAAAAGTGTCAGTCTGCCAAAAACATCAAAATCATCCTTAGAACTATTTTATTTTACTTTCTGTGTATCCCGATATTATTTTTCTTAGAAAATGCCTTTTAAATGATTAAAATGTCTATATTACGATACTGACGTTTTTTCTAGATTATCTAAGAACGTCAAAAAATGACTTAGGCCATTTTTGCTCTAGACAGTCGATATAGTAAACTTAAGTGGTGAAGGGCGATAGTGGGCAAAAAAGGGGAAGGGTTGACAGGTGTGGCCAGTGACACCACCTGGGAAACCTAGACTGTAGGAAAAAAATGTTGGGTTTAGATGTCAGTGACAATAAGTCTAGAATAGCAGCATCATTTAATTCAGTGATACCTTTCAATCACCATTTTAATGTTGCTATCATCCACTTTCAACCCTATGTATGAACAAGATTTATATTAATTGGTGTTGTATTGGTAACACCTTAATTAATGTTATTTTAATTTATCTTCAGATATTCTCTGTCCTCTTAACATTATTCTAATTCTAAAAATGTATGGGGGCCACATTAATTATAGTTGGCATGTGTTGATTTTAGAATTGTTCGATTTTGGCCATTATTTAAAGTAGAACTGTCAAGACATTTCAATAACCCAACATTATGTCATTGCGCATGTTGAGCACGTCCCCTAAGCGTCATTTGTTATCATTTTTTTATAAATCGTGACTCTAAGAAACAAATATTATCAAATGTTAAATTGTTTTGTAATCATGGAAAATGAGTTTAGTCTAAGAATTTTGTGCAACTTTACCAAAAAACATAAGAAAAACGAAACAAAAAAATAGCATTTGGATCTACATCCTTGTCATTCATTGTTACATTTCTCATGATTTTGTGGTTTGAACGTCATTTTGAGACTTGAACAAATTCACTGATATTTTGTTGTTGAAATCAATCAGTTCAAACTATCAAGTGAAACCAAAAACTATCCAGTGAAACACACAACTATTCAGTGAAACATTAACAAAAAACATGACATTGTGTTCTATAAAAATTAGGTCAGAAGCTGTCCAAAAAAATAAAAATAAAAAATAAGTATGATATTATATTTTAAGCTAATAAGCAGGTCTTGCCATATTTTATTTAATCTACATTACAGATTAAAGTAGATAAGTAAAAAACTATAGACTATCAGTTTATATAATCAAGCGAATTTTAGAATCTTATTACCATTACCCACTTTCTAAAAAAATCCATATATTGGTTAATTTTCAAATGGAATAGAACTCATTCCTAGTAGGTTGATTACTCATTTTAGGTAGTTTTTACATTGAATAATCTTTGGACTAAAATTTTGGAATCCTGTTAACATAGCTTTGCCAATAATTAAATACATAGGATAAGAAACAGTCTTTCACATATAAAAATAGACCTTCAATATAATAATCTACTAAGTTTGTTCATAATTATAGAATAAATTGTTACAATTGCATTCAACTTGTCTTAGCACCTATGAAGTGCATTAACATTTGATGATAACTTTTCTTAACATCACTTTCTTTTTTGAATTTTTTCCTGCTAGTTTTTAATCAATCTTAATAAAATATCAATAGCTGTGTATAATATCTTTTTGTAGCAAAATACAATTTAATACAAATTTGGATCATAGTATTCGTTGTATTCATTTAGAAGTCATCAGCTGGTTATTCTAGTATAGATCATTTTGTTAACAAATATACAGATTAATTATAAGTTGTAACATCTAAAACCAAACCCAATATAATTTGTAGTTGCATAACTTCATCAAGGCAGTGTATCGTCATCTGGTGACGTTTACATGAAATAATCGTGTCTTTAGAAATGAGCCAAGCTAACATAAAATGTTGAATCTCAGTTTTTTTCAAGCTTGATTTTCTTTGCTGACATTCTGTGTCTCAGTTGTATCTAAGACGTCCCTGGGTTCATCACTAATGTCACCTTTTGTCGGTTAAGTTTTCTACCAAGAGGATTATGGCATGCTGCAAGGATTTTCAGCTAAAAAGACACTTTAATTCAACTGTGTAGTTTAGGAAGATTAGATAACGCAAGCTTTAAGAAAAAGACACTTCAAATCCACTTTTAAAAAATTACGTGAATGTAATTCATAGCACAAGCTACCCGAAACCTCTCTATTATGTCCTGAATGCAAGGACAAGCCTTCACTTGAATTCACACTGCAATATAACATGTTTTAAAACGCTGCTTTAACACCTGCTTTTTGAGGGACATTCACCTTTGTCTCTTGTGTTATGGGATTGTTCTGCAGCATTTGGCTATTCCTCATACTTCTACAGCAAGGCATATCAGGGTTTATTGTAAAGGGTTCTAACTTCAACTTTGTGGGTTTTGTTACTTCAATCTTTTTCAGAATGTTTTCAATTGGAATTGCAATAGAACGGTTCACCTTTACACCATTTTCAACAAACTCTTGGCCATATAGGTGAATACCTATGAGCTTTACAGAACCGCCAGGTCCCTCTGACCTGGTGGTCACAGCAGAACCACTATCCCCACGGTCTGAAAATAAACTATCTTTTTCCACCTGGGAATATACGCCAACTCCCCCAACTGCTCCTTGGTCCTCTGATATGTCTACAGCTTGGTGGCCGGTATTTGAGCTACTAATAGTTGATCTGGTTGGGGCAGGCCCCGTACTTAGAAGTTGCTTCTCTTCTTCAGCACCTTTCTCCTTGTCCACTGCATTAGCTTGAGGACTCATCAACTCTGACCTTTTCGGAATGATTGCCTTGTTGTCTAATGTTATCACAAGGGCGTTATTTACAGGTAGTGTTCTTTCGTTTATCTTAACTGAGTATGTTGTTGCAAATGAATGAAGAAGCCCATATGTTAATCCAGTTGTTGCACCAACTTTTTGGACTGGGACAGGGGCTCTGTTCAATAGCCTGGCTAATTCTCTCTTAAAATTATCTTGCCCTACATATGAATCAATAAGGATTTTGGTACTGCTCACATTTTCTGCTTCTTTCAATTTATCAAGCATGTTTTGTGACAATTCTATAAGAGTAACATCCACATGGTCCTCATTGAGTCCCTTGTCTTCTACTTTTTGAGTACCATCAGGTTTGATTTGATACCAGTATTTTCCCACATCTATTTCTGTTTTGCCGTTTAGATCATCAGTATAGAACTTTCCACGGGAATGATCCTCTCCATGATTACACGTAAGAGCCAGAATTTTATCTTCATCCTCCACACGTACTAATCCACCAATGGATTGGTCCCATATGTTCCTGGTGGTTCCGTCTGCATGTACAATCATCTGAGGCGGGAAATGATTGACAAAATGAAAACCATTCTCAATTTCCTTGATGACAATATAGTTTCCGATTATATCTGATTGGTTGAGCTCTTCATCTCTTAGCAACTGTATAAGGTTTGACCTGCCATTTCTAGAAACATACACCTCCAAGTGCAGAGGAGGCCCTGTTATGCCTATTGAACGAAAGCCGTCCATTCTGAAAGATAATATCCACAATTAAAATAAGATAATGCTAAATGTTGCATAAGTATCTATGATATCCACTAGCTTCTGCTAAAACATTAAAATTTATTTTTAATAAACCTACTCCTGACATTTTCATTTACCTGACTATTTTCTTCTTCAGCTTATTTTCAAGTTCAAAGACATAATCTATTCTTTGCTCTGAAAAATAAGACATTGAGCAAGAACAAGTATTATAAATACATTTTAGATAATTAAAAAAATTAAAAGAATACACTTTTTCGATCATACAGTGTCAGTACACTGATTCTGCTAATGTTTTTTTTAAACCGGCCATAGTGAACAATTGTGTAGAATCTTAATCACAACAAAGTGATAATAGTTATGAATAATAACATAAAAATTGTTACCTAATAGTTTAGTTGATAAAATGTAATTCTGTCCCTTTAAATATACAGATGTTTTGAATAATGATCTACAACTCCCTACAACATACAACAGTCTCATTAAGTCATATAACAATGACATCAGTCATGTGACTTAATTGAAAATACCCTCACTATAACTGAAGAAGTCTGTAGGATTACAGGTAAAAGCTTCTGCCAAACATCTGTAAAAGTTTAATTTTGTTACCTTATAAAGATCTATAACTATACTGCAGATAAAATGACTTTACCTTCTGAACTCTCTTCTTGTACAATATTTTCATGTCCAACACTCGTAGAGCTTGAAGCTCCATCTACTGATTTTGTTTTGAATGATTTGGATATACTGCGATCTGCTGAAACGTTCAAAATTATAGAAGGTGTCAATTGGTCTTGACTGAGAGATTAGTCTTTCTCAATACTTTTAGATTGAAAAAGTACTTAGTGAAGAGCGAATTATGCTAAATAATTAAAGCAAATCTCAAAGTGAGGCCATTTCAAATTTCTTGTTGGTGCTCATTTTGTTACTGTTGATCACAATTCATTATTATTCAAAATTTTCAAAACTACATCGAGGTTATATGAACAATTAAATATATCTGTGCATAATCGTGAGTCAAGGCTGAGTCAAGTATAATTTACGTGCAGATGAAATCATAATAATAATAATACCTGGCTTCACAGGGTCCATTTCTTTCCCACCTGTATCACTACTTTCCAAAAGCGTCTGCTCTGCTGTTTCCCTCAAGGACTCAAGGGCACCAATTTCTGCCGCTTTTTTGACAATTTTATCATCTTCAAGAAAGGCTTTCAAGTACGTTAGAGTGCATGTTGTTGGTTTTTTGATGTTAATAAGACATTTTGCTTGAAGTTGTAACAACTTTATAACATTTTCATGCAATGGATGAGGCTTGCCATTTTTTTCATAACGTGCGCATTGTGAAGCCCTTTTTAACACTTCTAATGGATGCTCAAGTTTTGGCTGTATTTCCAACATTTTAGACTCTAGGAAGTCAAGAACTATATTTGCCAATTGGACCGACTCTCCTGAACAAAATTGGAGCATCTTGGCTTTGTCTAACACCAAAACCAATTCTTCCATTTCTCTTCTTAGCCTTTTCCATGGTTCTTCATCACCATCTTGTAATTGTTTGTTGATATACAAAGCTGCAGTGAATTCTTGAAAACTTTTATGCAAAAAGAAATATTGTGTATTTTTTCCGATTTTAGCTTTTGCTTTTTCTGTTGATATCAACCCAACTTGAAAGGCCAAAGAGCCTACTTTATCGCGTATTTCTCCCTGCGTAAAAAATAGTTGAGGTTTTGACCTAAGCAGGCCATCAAATCCTAACTCTCCAAGTTTTATAAGGGTCTCTTCATACTCTGTCTTGACAGCATTGCAATTTTCTTTTCCTACTTTGCTCAAATATCTGTGGTAAAGCCATTTTTTTAATTTTTTGTATGTTTTTGAAACGGAATGGGGCAATGATTGTTCTTCATTGAAGAGTATGCATAGCATATTAAGTAGCAGTGGTATCTGGCTGATGTCCTCGAAATTGTTGTTTTCAATTTCCATGACCAATTTGGATGTCATTTTTTCAACCTCTTCAACGCCTCTTTCTGATGCATACAGATTCGCAAACAGCTTTGAAATAAATTCCCTAACATCGACGGTTGTGAATCCTTTTAAGCGTGCATGTTTATCTATTTTCTTGCCAGATTTTGCCAATGAGTGAGCCTGCCAAGGTGCGGAAGTTATGAGTACGCAAACGCGAGTCAAACGTTCTCTGTTGACTACTTTTGTGATGTCCGCACTTTCCCCCATCTCATCAAAACCGTCCAAGACGATAAGATTGTTCTCATTTTCATGGATATAATTTTCGATTTCTTCTTCTCTGAATGTGGCATCTTCAAAGAGTTGCTCCATAATTGCGCCTACCAATGTTTGATTTTTCTTTACCTTTCTCAAGGATATCACAAAAACGTTTTCAAACTTCTTTAGGGTATCATTCTGTCCATCAGCCCAGTCAATTGCAATTTTTTGCGAAAGGGAACTTTTTCCTGCTCCTGCTTTACCCTGGACAAGGATTCGTTTGACTGATTTCCCGTCCTCTTTTTCTATGAATATATCTGTGTACTTATGTAGGGGTTTAGAATTTGCTCTGACACCATTTTCTTCTGTAACCAATTGCAAGTTGACATACATTTTTTGAATTGGCATGGTATCATCCTGGTCTCCTGGATTTATACATAAATGGGACATGGTAGTTTGGTAAATATCTTTCAAATAATCTGCAATTCTTTCTCCTAAATCTGTAAAACCAATACAAATAAAATAATGGGTGGATGTGAGTTTTATTGATTCTTTTTAAGACTCGATAGCCCGTGTTCAAAACTACCATTTTTAAAGATAAATAATGCTATGAAAGTTAAACCTATTGGCTTGAGGACATCTTTAATCACAGTATGATAACGCCCCAGTTGATTTAACAGTAATTAAAACATTAAATTAAAAATTAAAATCAAATAAGAAATGTGTAAAAACAACTTCACAGCCTGAAATACGCACTTGAATTTGATCCATTTTTTGTTGTAGTCTTTATTTATAAAAAAATCAAAAACAAATCCAGAAGAGATTTGTAAGTAATATCAACTAGGTACATAAAATGTAATGCTTACCTTTGATTGAAACTAAGGCCATCCGAAGCTGTTCTTTGCTAAATTCTAAACCTAAAATAGATTTTTTACAAGTACAGTATTGTATTGATAATAAGGGGGTCAAGGTCTTTTTTCCGTTTTTGACGAGCACAAGAATGGTCCCAATTGTTCTTTTCAAAAAGACATAATACTATCAAATATTACATTTTTGGTTGAAAGATATTCTTTTATGGTCACAAGTTGATATTTTTTTGCACTTGATTTGACATAATTATAAAAATACACAAAACAAACCAACTGGCTATTTTGAAACTTTATAAAAATATCAAAAAATCATCTTAAAGAGCATGTTTCAGCTTTAACAGTGTGGTGTTTTTAAGACTGTATATCTAAAGAAATTGAACAATTTAAACTCGGCTAAAGTTGTTTGAGTCTGCAAACTTCTGGCAGTATGGGACAATATTCTCCTTAGCAGATCTTGAGTGGGGGGACATGGTTAGTCGATCAATCAATAACATCTAACCAGTGATTGTCAACACCTCCCTCTATTACACAAATGCATATTAGATCATCTTGAAAAAGATTACAGTTCTTTTTTTAGAAGACTCCGAGTTAATACTGTTAACCAGTCAAAAGTTTAAATCGTTAACTATTGTGAATCAGGGCTGTTGATAATGTTTTTGTAAGGGTACTTTTTCTGATTTTTCTAATTTTGTTTTTATTTTCTATTTTTTTACTGTAATTTGTAATTCAATTATTTTTGTTGCAAGAAAATAATCTATAATAATAATAAAAAAACGTCTTACTTGCTCTCCTTGCCAGGTTTCCCATCAATTTTTTGTTATGACCTGACGCTTTAATTCCTCCTATCAAGTCCTCCATTTCTTTTTCCAGATCAATCTCTTGGCCTTTCCTGTCAAAGCTGTGAGCTTGAGCCATACTGACTGAATGATTTCTTTCCTAAAAATATAAATCGAATCTATATTTTAATGAATCATGCTGTAAGATATGGCAAATATCTATCTTTTCTCATGACCAGTTCTTGTAAATTCTTTATGGTCTTAGAGAGGTGTTTTATGTAGTTTCTTTTTCTTTTTTTATTGATACAGTGTTCAAGCATGGACCATTTAAATATTGTATTACTAATGAGTATTAGGATCTATGTATACTATAATGCAATGTCCAGTAGATGCCAGCTCTGTTTCTGTGAACTTCATTTTTGTTCATGTCAGCTGCATGACATTGTATCGTTGATCATTTTGACAAAAAGGATTTTCAAAGTTTATAGAAACCCTCAAGGCGTGAAAGTATGACAATGTGACGACCTGACGACCTGTATTTTTCAAAACCAAGTTATTATTTCCAAATCTTAATACATGAGTTGCAAATGAATTAAAAAACATGTAGTGATCCCAACTCGATCAAGTGGCAATACACACAACTAGACAACCTCCATTCTTTTTCAAAATTAGCTATGGAATATATTTTACAGATACACATTCTACCCATAGATAATTCTAACATCATGTTTACAATTAGGGACAGAGTGGTTGATTAAAAGTATTACATTTATCAACAAAAGTGTAATATGTCATACTTTAGGAGGAATGAGGGTCGCACCATCATTTTATAGGAGCAAATGGCTTAAACTGTCAACAAATATATGTAACAAATGTATACAATTTTGGCTTGAGGGAATATACATTAGTCTTTACTTTAATATTACTGATATTTCACTGCACATGATTTAATGTAAAAGATAAAAACACTCAAAAACCCTTTTTTTTCAAAAAGGAATTACATTTTACAATTTTTATTATGTCTTTATTATAGTTTTTATCCTCGTTCAAAAGAAAATATGGCTTTTTAAAAGTTGCCATAGTAAAAATATGATATGCTTACATAGTAAAAAAGCAAAACTACCATCAACAACCTGTAACCGTGTACTAACTATACATTATAGAGTGAATTACTGAGATCTGAGCAGCAGTTACTTGGGGCTTGGAGCTGATGTCATGGGTGAAAAACTTTGGCAATGTTTGGGATTCTCAAAAAAAGGGTACGACATTGTACACCATAAAAAGGGGTAATGGTGCGTGGCAAGTATTCAAGCAACTTAGACTAAGCTTTTGAATTCATATTCATAGAATGTTGAAACATGAACTCTTTTGCCATCATACTGTTATTGTGGAGAAGTGTAGGCCTATATACAGACATTGCTAAGTGTAAACATTCTAAAGTTATAAAGCAATTACTTTTTTTTCATTTCTCAGAGCGAGTTCTCACTTAGTCTGTGCAAATACATTACAAATGTTTATGTGTAGAGAATGGATGGCATGTTTGATATCTTAAAACATGCCATCCATTCTCCGCACAAAGTGTTTATGATGGATTTAAATTTATGTAGCACACAGAGACCAAACACTTTTTTATAAAAGGGATTGGTAACCTAAAAAAAACACCATTGTAATCTCCCTTTTTTTTCAAGTGTGGACACTCAGCTACATTTACCTGTTATAATTTTAGGTGAAACAGTACCATGGTACCTTTTGATTTCAACCTGTACAAAGTACCTTTTAGGGAAAGTTCCAAATATTCATATTTTTATTTCTGTCAATAAAATGTCAATTACATGACACTTTCTGTGTCACCAAAACAATCCAACTTTGCTTTGATATGAGCTTTATGTGGGTTTTTTCTAAACATTATTTTGTAATTCATTGCATTTATTATATAAATGGCATGAATAATTCATGGCACATGAAAGCCATTCAAAAGTCAAATATCAGACACCTTGTCACCACATATTCATAAGTAGAAATAAACCTAAACTAACTTAGTGGTAGGTACAGCTTGTTAAAATTGATATATTATAGTCATTCTCTGGTTACTTGAATACATGGTTTGGAGAACATGTTGTCATGTTGCAACAGGATATGGGCATAGGCAACTGACTACTAATAATACACCAGTTCTTACCATTTCCATTCCTACACCTACTGGGCAATCATAACTAATGGTCAGATATAAAAAGACTTATGACAGAGAAGCTGAAAGCTCTCTAAGTAAGCTTTAATATCTACATTAGTTCGTCAAAACAAATTGATAATAGTAATAGTATTCTTCAGTCGGGAACATTTGATATCATATAATTAATTATACCAAAGGGCCTGCCTTGAAAATGATCAATGCTACTATTCAAATGTTTCCTTATTTTTCCTTTTTGAACTTGCCACTTTCTCTCCCTCGTTCCATATTAAGGTTTTCACTTAAAAAATGCAACGAAAATAAAATGTTACTCAATGAATTACATTGTTGACTGCTTAGTCCTTTTTAACTCTTTTTGAGAGCCTACGAGTACTACTGCAACCTTTGTCAATCTGATCAAATATGACTTGTCCACTAGCTGGTGTTTAATTCATTGACTGTTATGTTAACTGGTTACATGAATCTACATAAAAATATCAGTGAGTTTAGAATAAGTTTTTGAAAAGCTTATAGGAGAAAGTGCAAGTCACTGACTTAAATTAATAAACAAAATAACGAAATATTGTTCATGGGCTATCTCAATGATAGACACTTATAGTCATAAGCATCTGTGATTATGGATCAAAGTTATTCATATCTTAAATACAAATTTAAATTTACACAAAACTCACCTCTTCAATTATTGATCTCCTAAGATTTTGTCTTTCTTTTTCTTCTTGCATCTACGTGTGAATAAGATCATGCTAATCTTTTTCTCTTTTGGTAAAGTTTACGTCCCCTTAAAGACAAAAGCAGAATACACAAATGACAATCGATATGTTCCTAAAAGATATTCTCTAACTATGTTGATAAAGTATTTTTGTAAAAAAAAAACACTGCATGAACGGTGACACTTTATTCAGTGTTGAATGAGCTGAAGTAAAATGGTGTTATGGTTTAATATAAAAGTACCTGTACAGGTGTACAATCACACAGCATAGCATTTTAAGTTAAGAGGAATTAGTCGACCATAACACAGTAGCCTTGCAAACAGTTAGAGCTCATGCACATAACAAATAAAGTTTTGAGAACATGACTATTTTGGTTCTTTGATATCCATATTCCATACATGATTACATGTATGTATTTACAATACCTTTTAACCACTAATCATACACTCCTTTTCAAACACGTCAATCTTACTCTTCTTAGTGAAATTGTCAAAGTAAACATTCATCTATTTACACAAGAGTGAAGGCAAACATTACCAAATTACAAATAAAAGATTATAGGTAAGGCACAGGTAATAACTCGAATATATCCTAACTACACATGGTATATTTTTCTTTTAAAATATATCCAGTCCCTCCAGAAGTCATTTTTTAAATACTTGCCGTAAGTTCATATAAATACAGTTCTTTGCAAGAGTACATATTACAACATGATGTTTAGCAATTTTGATACGACTACTCTTTGAAATTAAAGTTACACGTTCAAGGGTAAGATTTAATAAGACAAAAAATGAGAGTTAGCTAGATAAACATGATAAAACTAACAGCATTTAGAAGAGACTATTTCATTATGATAGCGTTTGTTTATGACATTATTTAACACTTAAATGATTAAAAGAGAATATTAAAGTGCATTACAAAAAAATATCCAAATCAATTAGCAAACTCATCTATACAGAGAATATTTAAACAAATACAGATATTTAAACAATGTAAAAAATGTTAATTTAATTACTATTGAGGTAATATTATTTTAAGTTGTTGAGTTTTGTTACTGCTCTTGGGATAAAAGAGTTTTGAAACAGCTGGTTTTTGACTTGAATTGCCCTATACTTTTTTCCTGATGGTAAAACTATAGATTCCTCAAAAAGAGGGTGGAAATCATCAAGAGGGTTTTGTTTAGGTCTTCGTTATATCTGGCTTGGAAAGTTGTAGCTGGGGCACTGGACATCTTGAAATATTAGTGGTTAGAGGAGAGGTGGAAAGAAACTGTTCTATTGATGTTGTACCTTGAAAAAATACTTGAATTTAAATCATTGCTAGTCAAGGATCATTTAAAAAAGCATAACATTGTTAGATTAGTGTAAATTGAAAAATATTTTTCATGATATACTAAACAATATACTTTTTACTTGTGCCCCAGTGATGTTCAATACTATATCATAATTGGTATATATGGGTCAATTTTGATGCAACTAATGATCATGTGAAAACAAACCAACAAGTTCATGTCATCTACACCTGGTACAGCAGATAACACATTTGGCAAAACCTTTTTGGATCAAACAAATAGTTTACAGTTTTAAAATGTATGGATATTTTTTATGTTTTTTTACCAACTCTTTCACAACATGCATAATTATGCAATTTTTCCAAAGTTCATACTTGTACATCAATTCATAAGAGAAAAGGACATACACTCTCAAGATTGTTATTAACTATTTCTGCATTATCATTTAACTAGCTTGTAACATTCAACTCGTTTTGATATTTGACTGGTTCATTGGATGGAATCTTAAAAATAAAACATTCGATGACCTTAAGTATCATTTAAGATAATGATTGTTATTTAGCTTTCAATGTCATTTCTTGATGTTTACCTTGTACATGGTCCAGACAATCATAAATTGCCAATGGCAGAAAGGGGCGACACCTGTTGGTTTATGGAAGAACATAAATAACAAACCAAAACTTTGGTTGAGGTCCTACTCTGTCAGAACAATGTGTCACACAGGGGTAGATACAAGCATTGGCATAACTCATATCCTGAAGAATAGTTGCACTGTGTAGTTAACATATTGACTTTTACTTCAAGTTCAACTTCGTTCTTTGGCAAGTCAAAACAATATCAACATTTCAATATACTCGGATCTCCCAGGAAAAGGAATCAATGGTGGAACAGTCCCCGGAAACATTATGCCAACAAATCAAAAACCTGATATGGTGATACAAAACTTTGAAAATAAATCCATACTTCTAATAGAACTTACTGTCCCATTTGAAAACAATCTCCAGAAAGCCAGAACCAGAAAAGAAGAAAGATATGCCCAACTAACTGCGGATATCAAAGAAGCAGGCTTCAAATGTGAACT
>JAVSBT010252194.1:11312-24843 GCA_033118115.1 Pharyngocirrus eroticus | reverse complement strand
AAATAAAGAGTTGCAATTTCTAGATTAATACTCAAAGCTCCTGAAATGTTGCTGCTTGAAGAGGTATACATAGTCATTTATGTGCAATATATTTTGTTGATTGATTTTAACATACACTTCTTCTGACAAATTCAAGATAATTTTTTTTCAACATAGACAAATTCGAGGTTATACTGTTGCCATTATAATACTAGTAATATTTATAGGAATGCTATAACTATAAGCAATTTATACTAGCAAATGTTTGTATAGTTTAGCTATCATTCTGATACCCGAACCCTCCAACCCCTCCTTTTCGGAGTGCCGCACATTGGACTTGACCTGGAGTACTATGGCGCCCATTCAACATGGACAACCTTCGCATGGTAAACAGTCATCATAATGATGGATCGGGATAGTTGTTATAAGACAAAGAGGGTAAAAATGTAACCAACACAATTTTTATAAATTGCATATAAACATCTAAAATGATAATGTTATATTGATTATTATGTTTTGTGTGAAGAATTCATTTGTGTATAACAACAAAATATATGTATATTCTATGAAATGTATGCAGTGAAAAATAAAATAAAAGATAGCACAGTCTGTGTAGTTGTATAATGTCATATAAATTTACATACACACTGTCCTTTGCAGTGATTGTTTTAAGTATCATGTTTCAAAACAGCTCTTCCTTTGATTTGACCTGCTTGCAGTTTTTTAAGGACATCATTGATCTCCATAAAAGGATATATTTCAATGTGTGGATACTTTATCTGGTACTTTGCCACCAAATCAGCTACTTCTTGTAATTCTTCCAAACTTCCCGTTTTACTGCCAAGAATAGTCAAGTTATTAACTGTCAGTGCAATGGTGGGTACACAATATTGTGTAGAAAAAATGCCCAAGTTTATGATAATTCCTTGGTTATGCATACTTAAGATGGTGCATTCTTGAGTTTGTGGGGAGCTGACAAAATCAAGAGCGGCATCAACTTTTTGAGTCTTGTCTTTCGTGATTTTATTAACAATATCCTCAGTAGATGCATCTGCATCAAGAGTAACTGGGTTATCAATGCCCTCAAGGTTGGTGAATCTGTGTTTTTGCCTGTTGACTGCAATAAGGTTTACATTTGGGTACATGACCTTGGCCAAGATGACAGCCCAAATGCCAAGCCCTCCCAAGCCTACTACAAGAACATTAGCATGTCCTCGAATCTTGTTCCCAAGGTCTATAGCAGGTTTGGCTTTTTTCAAGGCGCTATAAGCAGAAATACCACTACAGGGGAGGATGGCTCCAATTTCTTTAGGAATTTGTGGTGACAATTTGACAAGAAATTTCACATCAGGAACAAATTGGTGAGTAGAGAAAGCTCCCATGTAACCTGTACAAAAACCAATTTCACCTGGGCCTGTCCGTGTCACAGCCTCACACTGATTATTGTAGTTACATTGGCATATTTCACAGTCTTCTCCATTACACCCTATCCAAGGATAGACCATAACAACATCGCCTATGGCTAAGTTGTTGCAGTTGTCCTTGACCTTGGATCCAAACTGTTCAATTCTTCCCAATCCTTCATGGCCCATCACTGTGTTTAAAATGTCTGGACCTATGGAAAAATATAACAAAATTGGCATATAAACAACGTTTCTTTTTTGAAAGGCAGATATCAAAGTGATTTGGCCATTTAAATGGAACAAGTATCCTTTTCCAAGCTTCTCATGTAAGGGAACCTAGCTGATTAATTAATTCAAAGAACATAATATCACATCCAATAGACATGGTTTCAAAAAAGGCAGTTCTAACATTGGATAAGTAAAATTGGTGACAGATCCTGAATTTTCTTAAAGGTTGGAAAGGAGGAGAGGGGCACAGAGATGCATAATGGCAATCACATGATATTTATGTTTGAAATATATAATCCCGAAAATGGTTAAAGGATATACGCTTACCAAATCCGCCTTGTTGTATGAGAGTATCAGCGTAACAAACGCCGGCGTAAAGAGTCTTCAGTAACGCCCCTTTGGGAGGAACATCGGGTATAGTTCTTTTGACAAAGTCCAAGGGTTTCCCAAACTCGGTTACGTGGGCACAGTTCATCTTGCTTGAAATCATGCACTTCTTATTAGATATCAGCCTCTCTATTAAAGCACGTAAAGATAATTATGGTAAAAATAAAATATGTTTGAGCTTGGTCTCAACTGTTGCAGCTTTCGGTTATTGAGTACTATACTGGTCTATGCTAATTGCGATAAATATGTGTCAGGCCATGGTCAGACTATAGAAAGTAGTCCACCAGCATCAGATTTCATTATTGTTTTGTATTATACTGTTCGATATAGGTCGACCCTATTGGCAGAAGCGATGCTTTACATTTCCGACTGGGGGCGCTGTTTGTGCAGGGAGTTTTGACATTAATTTGATTATGCAAAGCATGGGCAAAATCTCATTTTGGAAAAAAATAAGGTCAGGCGAGGAGAGAGACTGTAGCCCACGCGCCCTATACGGGTAAATCGCATAGACAATATATTCTAAGGGGTAATTCGTGTAATTTACTGTATTTCTATCATCGATGTTAACAACCATTGTCAGGACTTATTGGATATGTCAAAACCCTTACTAAGGAAATATTCATTTTCAAGCCATGTAAAATAGAGCTGCCTCACTTGCCTTATGTAATTATCTACATTAATCAATTTATTAGGATTCTAACATTTTATTTCATTTTGTGGGTTTCATCTATGCATTTACTAGCATTTGTCAATTGTCTTCTAAGGTTAGATTGTGATGTGTATTATCATTCGAATTGTTGTTATATTTTATACTATTATAGAATATAGTGTGTTAACGGTTCGCTCGTTTTTCATAAAGTGCCCCACTTGACAGCTGGAATTTAAAATGATAACACGAAATGACAGGAAAATTGGTATAGTCTGAGCATCAAACTCATTAACATAATTTCTGTGAATCCATCCGAAAGAATTTGTTTCCCTCACATGTTTGAAATTAGAGTGAAATAGATAAATGTAAAGAAATGAAAAAAAAATGAATATTCGGAACATCATCATCATGCAACACGTCTTTTGTTGTGATTTTTTTTTATTCGAAACACGAAATAACAAATATAAACATTGTATTTTTGTGAGAGTCTATCTTTAAAAAAGAAAGATAAAAGCGAGAGATTTTACTTTTAATAGAAATGTTATGTATTGGCCTTTTTAGATAATACATGTACATGTAATTATTAGTAATTCCTATGTTTCTCATTAGGACTTGGAGAAGTATATGCAGAAAACCTATCGTTGTCCTCAAGTGAATCTATGATTAAGTTCTTGAAATATTTTTATCCTGCAAAATTCTTTCTTTTTGATCATTTTGTGCTCGACTTTTGAGATACGAAATCTACTCAAGTGCATTTAATCGGACTACGATCAGCTTAAGAAGGCAAGTGGCAAATCAACTGCTTATTAGGCCGTTTATTGTTTGACTTCGGTTTCTTGATTCCGCCACAAGGATTATGAGGCGCCACGAGCACATTACAATGAATTGTATTTTTCTGTGACATACTGCTAAAACGATTACAGTAAGACCACTTTTTGGACGACCTTGAAATGGGTTTATTAATGCATATTGTTTTCATTCATATGTGTATATACATAAATTAAATGATCTGGACTCATTCAATATTTACAGATAAATCTACGCCTTTTACTCATTTAGAAAATATTTTGTTTGCAAACAACATGCTGTTATCTTCACTGTGATAGTTAGGATAAGTCTGCTGTTCGGCTACCAATATAGATATACCAATTTACAGTTTTCTTTTAGTATTGAATACTTCTACTTGAAAAAAAAGTTGGACTCGAAACAAGGAAATAGTTTGACAATTCAACCTCAAATTAGCCTGTCGGGAGTTTTATTCACTATCTTTCATACAACGCCAGTGTGGCGCCTACCCATCGAAATATAGTTCTGCTCATCAAAATGTGGCCCATGGCATTTTATGGAAAGTAGAAATCTCCTAGGCTTATAAATACTTCACAGAGAACCTGTATGTTGTTCTCGCATCATGAGGAGTTAGAAAATAATATACTAGTACATTAGCTCATCCTGATTAACCATAACAAAAAAAAAATATTTATGGTTTGAAACACTTACCTAATTCTATCAAAAGTGGGAGGGATCATCATCAAGGGAAGAGGAGAAGGAATTTCCATACAAAGTATGCTGATAGGTTTAGCTAACTTGGTCCACAAATAGGAATAGAATGGAAAACATTAAGGGGGGTGGAGGCAATTGTGCTAATAAATACTAATTCAAGATGTAGCTATCTGGATTTAGTACCATCCTCAAATATTATCAGACGAAAAACGTTATTCTCATTTGATGTATTTTGTTATGTACACAAATAAGACTTCAGCATACGTTGCTTTTTATGAAACAGTGCATTGCTCCTAAGTAAATGATCCGCCTATAACTCCGCCCCCTTAATTCCAACAACTAAAGAACATCATTTTAATTTAGTATCAAGTTATTTTGATGATATTTTTTCCAGCATGTTATATTCAAGTTCTACCATAAGTTACAATAGATGTCTACTCGATTGTGATCTTAAAAGAAGTCATTAGTTAAACTGTGGTTCGGTGGCTTAGGGAAAAAAATGCGTGGTTGATAACGTTCCGTTCTGCTAGCTTCAACTCTTACTAATTATTGAAAGACATTAATTGCCTTGAGCCTTCAGCTATTGGTCCGTTGCTGCTGTCATTAACGAAGCTCATTCATTCAACATTCAAAAGGAATACAAAAATATTGACTAGTCAGTAAGACTACATTAGGAATATGCAGTGAATGAAACGCTTCATAGTTTATTGTGTAGAATCACTGAGCATTTTGTAAAACGAAATGACGATAACCAGACCTCAAGCTAGATAGAGAAACATTTATGAGCGATCGCCAAACAGTCTCGGCGATTTGACAGCTGTAGGCTACTGTTCAATACACATGGCCATGAGTTTGGAGTTTACTTGATTGGAGAAAAGTGGATAAACCCATCATACTGATATCAGAATACATTAGTGGATGTTTGGAAGTCACATACATCAGTTTTCACATGGAAACTTAACAGAAAACAACAATAACACATGCACGAAGAACGATTCAGTTAACTTTACAATATATCTGTGGACCCAAAGGAAGTGACTTGAATGTTAAGGATAAGTTTCATAGAACTTTTCAGTTCTGTATATCTGAAACATCATCATCTGGGACCAGTGTAAATGGTCTTGGTGCTGCACCAAAAGGATAGCATATAATTGTGGAATTCACTTAATACATCTTTAGTAGGAACAGTCCAACATTTGGACTGGTCCAACGGAGATACATTGGTTCCATGGAGCCGTTTTCAATTGTAATGTTATCCCTGCTATTATGGATAGCTGGGGGAGAAGGTAAGTTTATCATTTATATTATTGATATTTGGAAAGTTTTGATTTACAAACATGTCTCTGTTGAATTCAAACCGCTTCAAGAAAGACTTTTGAGATAATTGATGTCTAAACTACGAGTCTTTTGAACTGTACAGAGGGAAGAAAAACATCCTACGTTTAGAAAGAAATTAGATTGTCTGGAAAAACCATTCCGTTTTTCAGCTTATGTTCCTCTGAACGGTTAGATAAACACGTTTCACTTAAAGAGAAGACAGAAAACATGTCTCTTCATTAACTCCTTGAAAAACGATTGAAAACATTGCAGTTCTTGTTGCAATAGAACAACAAGAAAACGATGCTTTTGCAACCATAACTGTTTACTTAGCTACCAAAGCTACAAGTCATAGAACTTTAGAAGCAGGTGTCTCGATGGCTCTTCTTACAGTTTACAACATTTTATAAACATTTTACTTAGTTGTGATAGTTGCTGGTAAAACACGAGTTAAGAACCCTTCACCTATGTTTAGAAACACAGTGAAACGTTTGAGTAACACTAACAGTACACATACATAAACCCTGATAGTGATAATATGAACCTTTCTTCTCAATTGTTGTTAATTGAATTGAAGACATTATAACCTAAACCTAACGCTATAAGGACGGATTTTAACTGTATTAAGTTAGTTTTGCAAGTTCTTTACAACCTCCTAAGTCTTTCCCCTCCCTCTTAACAATCATGGTAGCCTTAACATAGAGGTTTCAGTTGAAATGTTCACACAGTACTGCAAACTTCCCACCAAACTAATTTAACTTGTTTGAGTCTTGACAAAGATTTATCTGTGTGTTCTAGCTAGAGTATGATAAATCTATCCAACATTATGTGAAGATTGTGATAAGATTAGTAGCTGATAGTTAATTAATTTGCCCAAAGGTTGGTTTTTAAAACTTCATAATATTCTAAAGCGGTTTTGAATATGTGCTAAACAAGGTTAGGTTATGTCAATACACATTAAGCCAAAGCTCTCAAAAAGAAATGAAATATGGCTACATAAAACTTCAGAACAGCCCCCCCCCCCCCCCACACACTTCTCGATCCAACCCTTCCCCACAAAAGTTGCCACATCAGTGTGTTAACCATGCAAAACACTGTACACTGTAATGTATGGGAAATAACAATAGAATTATGTAGAAATTACTTTCGTAATGAAATATCTCTTTGAATTATATAATCTAGTTCTTGTGGACTAGAGCTCTCATATTGATTATTACAATAAATGTAGATTATCAAAGTACAAACATGTTATACTTATTTCAAATGCATGCTTACTACAATTCAAAGTTTGTCTCATTTTGATGGAATAGTATTATAGCAAGTGTTGTCTACATAAAAATACATGACAAATTACAACTATTAAACAATGGCCTATAAATTAATTGTGTGTAATGTATGCTCCCCAATGAATACATATATAAATCAGTAATTGTGTTAACATGGAGAATGCAAATATTCATGTTTATATTCCAACACATAAGAACACAGAGAATAATGAAACATAAAACTGATATTATGGATCATTCTCATCAAATATCATCAATTTGATCATGCAATAACCTATAGCAATTGGCCATATGTTAGTTGATGAAGTAGATATCTGTCTAAACATCATATAATTTGAATGCTTGATTTTGTTCATAGAATAATGATATTTATGAAAGGAAAGAATTTTTGTGAATTTCTTCATAATATTTTGAATAAATATAGATATATTAATATGACTGCCCTGGAGATAATTTATAGACCAATTTTGAATGAACATAAACATGAAATAATATTACATTAATACGATAATACTAATTAATTTGTTCTTGCAACCAAAGATAGACAATTTGAGTACTTGCAACAAATTTCAATTAATTAAAAGGGGGAAGGGGCAATTATAAAACTGACATCATAATTACACATTGTTATAGTGTTATTACAGTATTTAGCATGAAGGACTGGCACCATGTTTTATTGTTTATGACAAAAATTCAAAACTTTCAAATTTGATTTAGAAAATGTCAGACCCAATAGTATTTTGATATAGGCTTAAATTTTAAATGTGAATCATTCCCTTGGCACTAACTTTGTAGTTTCTTGGATATTCTATAACCGATACTTTCATTATACTATAGAAGTACAATTCATTGATTTTCCAAAAGATGTTCTCATCATATCCCTTGTACATAAGTACAAAAAAAATAAGAAAAAGAAACATACACCAGATAAACAAATGAGGAAACAAGCCATGATTTAGCCATTATAGACATTAGCTCATTCATTCATTCACTGAAGGAAAATATTTATATTGTACCCATCCTAAAATAAACTCATAAACCACGTCTGTAACACTATAATGAGTCTAGAATATTCATTAGACACAACATATTACTTGCTATGGCATGTTAAGAGTGAAGGGTGGTGGTGGTATTTTACTATTTTTCAATCGTTTTTTCAACAAAATAAAATGTGGGCATTGCATGTTGAATATAGATTTCTGTTGAGATTGTAAAAGGCAAATTTAGGCCATAGCAACATTTGATATGGCAGTTTCTACCCAAGCATAAAACTTGCAAAGCTAACCATCTATGCTTGAAAGAACTTTAGGTCAGATCCCCCACTGTTTAGTTGATATTTCTATCCATTGAATCTTAAGGTATCCCCCCAGTGTTCCTTTGTTACTTAAATAGCCCATTTTGAGTCTGCCACAGCGAAGCACAGTTCCCGTTGTACAGTATTAAAATATCTGCATAGGCTCTTTCAAATGTCAGGATATTTTTTCATTTTATTTGAATGAGAAATGTTAGTAGGTAGTCATTACAGAAATGCAAAGCAAATGACTGCTTAAAGAAAAGTTGAAACTGTAGATGATAATGGTGGTAATATGTACAAATTACTTGAAATTCTATTCCATGCAAATGAAGAAAATCCAGACTTGTGTTCTCAAATAGGAATGTGTCTTTCCATCTTAGACATGTGAACATGCAAATGTTTTATTGCCACCTGTTGCAGTTTTCTTCACTCTCAAAAAGCCATCACACTGTCACAGTGTGGCATTAGTATGCATGGCATTTGAAAACACTTTATCAAATTCAAATACATTTTCAAATCTACTCCATGGGAAACAATAGACACAATATACTAAGATTTTGATTTACAACTAGTCTGTATAAGCTAAACCACAATTCACAAAAAGATCAAACCTAACATTATCAAAATGCTGATAAATGTTGATGAGTGTTTTGAAATTGGTTATAGAATCAACAACATCATAAAACTCCCATTTCGAACTGGCGAACAAATAACCAAATATCATAACTATATGATTATAAGTTAGAAACATATTGGCAGAGCCCACCCCCCCCCTCTACACCTCTGTCTTTATACCATATTTGGATCATTATCCATATTATCATTTAATGCTTTTGGTGTAGCTCCATAAACACCTAAAGATTATCCCTATTACTAGTCTAGTGTTAATAAGATCACCGAGGTATAATATCAACAAGGCTTTAGTTCTTTTATGGAATAATCATCTTTTGGCCATTGTCATGGGGGTACTTGATTCTTCAGAAGTCAAAACGCAAACGTTTTCATTGCATTCTTTCATTGAGCTCTCAAGAGCCTCTACACTCCAAAGTATTTCAACAAGCCAAAAGCAGTTTAAGTCTTTTCAAAGAGGGCCTCTAGCCATAAACATTACATTAAATCTATTGTAAATGAAGACTCTTGAAGCATACGCCTCACTACCTCCCAAAAAGCCCACACAAAAGGGTTTGCAAAAGACTAGAAAAATGAAGCCGCTTTGCTTTCACCTATGGGTACAAAATAATGAAGTGAATTTCAATAGGGTTTACTTCATAATGTCTGTTGTACATTAGGCTGAGGTTTATTGTTGTTGAAGAGGGTTTGTATTACTGTATATTAAACACACTACTGGTTTAAATTGAAATCAGTAGTAACATACTATAGCATATAGAGTGATACAGAAGTTACTGTTGATAAAGTTGAATGTTCTTGTCACACTTACATATTAAGGAACAAGAATTACAAATTATTATTTGTAAAATTAAGAATGATGCAAAAAGAAGCCCCCTTCCCCCTGTTTCCTATATATCATATTCCCATAGATTCACCAGAAATCATATCAAGCGTTAGTGTCCTCTAAAGAACAGTGGTACTTCCCCGATGTTTATAACTAGACAGACTGAAGAATGACACATATTTGTAGCCTGAAACATTGGATTTTGATTGTGGACACCATTTTTTAAATTTCAAGGTGCTTTTTTGGTCGTCCTTCTGTTTATCCCCCCCCCCCCTTCCCCTTCCTATCTCACTGTTCCAAAATGACTACATCAATCCATGTGTATATGTGCTGTAAATAGAATCTTCCCGACATCCCAACATATTACATTATGCATTACAGCCAGCCACTGTGACATTAAGTCATTTTATTCATAACACTGGAAAGCCATGCATCTTCTATAATGGCTGTATATCATACAAAAGCTTTAAGCAAATATTTATTTTTGATGACATGTTCATCAATAAATCATACAGATAGCTGCAAAAGTCAATGGATGAAAAAGGGCAATTAAAAGCATATACAGGTATCTTGTGACCTATATTCACGGCAGGTTGATTCTGTTTGCTTCAGGCTTCTCAATGGGCTGGTATTATTGTACATGTAGTATTAAAGGATAAAATTCTGTCATGACTTTCAAGAATGACCATAAAAATATTGATTTTGAAGTAGAGAAAGCAGATTTGTTTATAATTCCATGTACAGAATAGGCAAAATCAATCTTAGTGCCACAAGGGGGCGAGTTAGACTTGTCTAGGGAACTTGCCTCCTTGTGTATTTTTTGAATTTGACCTGATATTGTCATCTCACATAAGCATAGACAGTTATCATAATTCATACTTGACAATATTGCAAAACTAATATCCTCATTTAGGTAATAGATATGGAATAGAATGGTTTAATGGGTCACACAATCAGAAGCATGACATTTGCACCTACTTGTAAAGCGATCACCAAGAGATTTGATTTGTTTGAGATGATAATAAAAAAACCTTTGAATAGACATTATTGTACAAATCAATGTATAGTTGTGATAAAGGTATGTATAGTGTAGTGTATGTAGGCTTAAACAAGGGTTGGTTCAGAAAGTTGGTAAAGGTGAAGAATGGTATTAAAAGTCACAGCAATTCATGGCTATGGTTAGACACGTAACATTTGGAATGGATTCGAAAACCTTGTTAACATTGACTTTAGCAGTGCTTTTTAAATCGATTCAAAAACTTTCTTGACATCCTCTTATAAATAAAGTTTTCCAGATTATTCCAAAATTGTGTCTAATCAATGCCATTGAGGACAATTTGAAAGATATTAGAACTGCAGGGGCACATTTAATGTGTTGTCTTAGAGGGACAGACTAGAACATGGCTAGAATCTCCATATTTCTAAGGGACTGGCCTTTATTTTGAATTTGGGCCAAAAAGGCAGGTCTGATAAGTAAGTTAACTCTTGGACTGGCACCAATTTTGCAAATCTGGTGGCTCCACTGGGTAATCTGGTGTATAAATGGCTTTGAGAATTAACAAATTCCCTTGTGTTTTTACCTTTGATTTCCTTTCTAGTTCTAGGATGAGAGGGGTGGGTCTAATAATATTCATTCTATTATTGCCTGAGGTGACCATAGGGGAAAACATGAGGGAG
Organism: Pharyngocirrus eroticus; assembly: GCA_033118115.1. NCBI lineage: Eukaryota > Metazoa > Annelida > Polychaeta > Saccocirridae > Pharyngocirrus > Pharyngocirrus eroticus. Next base: position 13,670 of record JAVSBT010252194.1, on the reverse strand, counting down.
GGGGTTGCATTAGGGTTTCAACTTTGTAATCCACGCTCATGTGCTTTTTGTGGTTCTCTTAGATATACAGTACCTATGGATTAATATTTTCTTAAATATCATTCTGTACTTCCTGTGCAGCCAAATGTTGGCATTCATAGGATATTTCCCTTGTCATTTTCAAGAGACATTTATGTCAGAATTTGATTTGTACAAACACTTTATTTCATCCATTTTTGTCAAAAATGTCTCTTAAACTCTGACAGAATGATATCATCCCACTCATGTACAAGGTGTGTATAAAACCCCTCCTAATCTGTCAAAATACTCGCCTATTTAAGATGTTTAGTATACTTCTATTCTGCATATCATTGTGATGTTAGGAATCGTTTAAGTAAATCTCTTTAAGACTTCCAGCAAACATAGACAGTGGTTAACTATTTGTTTCCGAGATTTGGATCTGGTTCTTAGCTTTGTAATAAAAAGTACATGTTTGATATCAAACAGGTTAAATTCTAATATCAACAAACCTTTTTTATCTACACTATTGGCAAAAGGGTGAAAGATAATTTGATTCTTGATTCGTGCCCAACAAAGGAAAAGATAATTGTTTTGCAATAGAAATGCATGGATCAAATATTTCAAACAAATTAGTGATGTTTTGGTACTACTAAATGGTTCAGTGGTTAGAACAGTGGGCGCATATCCCGAAGGTCGTGGGTTTGAATCCCGCACAAGGTCGACAGAATTTTTTCTGTTGCCTTTCTGCAAGTATAGGCCTAACACCCTGATGATGAATATGTACTAAATGTAGTGTTGACTCCATTTTTCCACTAAATATCACTAACATTACAATGCAAAACTTCACTATTTTTCCTAACATTTTACTGTAAATAAAATGGAGACATTTTCTTACTTTGAAAGGCATCGCAACACAATAGGGTTTCACTGCAATGCCTCCTTCTTTGGCAACAGCTGATTTTTTTCCATAAGGACCTTTCTAATGGAAGTCCGATTGGACTCAAGTTGATGATAATCTCAAGTATGGCAGTGTTAAATCTCACCTTTGGTCAGGTAGATCAAGTCGTATCTTTGAGCATGTAATTATTGGCGTCAAGCTACCTGAAATTGCTTTTTCATTATTTGATGATCAAGATTATCCAAATCCTTGAGACATACTGTTTCTGCTGATGAAAATTTGAAGCACTTTGGGGGAAATTGTTGTTGTTTTTGAGGCTAACGTTTTAATTATCACATAGACAGGTATAGCTTATTAATTGCTGACAAATTAGTATCACCAGAACCTAAAAATATGGTTGTTTTATTAGTTGACATTAAAAGGTACAATGTTTATTTTTGTCATGTTTCGCAATTACAAGTATTATGATAGATTGTTTTCAATGTCATTACTAATTTATATTATATTAGAAAATCGTGAAAATGCAGTTCTGCTATCTTGATAGTACATGTGTTGTTTTGAATCTGGGTATATGGATGCCTGATGAAATAGACTGTTTAACTTTATCATGCCATGGTTTATCTTGTAGCCAATAAAAGAAAGTGTTGGCAATGAAAAAATAACAACATGTTAAAGATTTATAGATTAAGGAAGTGTGTCTCATAATGAAAATAGTGACACCACCAACATGTAGAAACAAAACCCTGCACTGTCAGATTAAAGTTGTAGGGGTTTGGATTTAAAATTCAGACCCCTGGGTTACATGGCAACATTATTGTAATGGGTGACTTGGCTGACAGACAACTGACAGGTGCCTTAATGAAATATATTGATAGCCATGAAATATGAAGACACTACATTATCATGCCACTCACTGACCACAGGCTGAGTGTAACCTAATGCCAAAATCATATTTTGTAAAATCTGCCATCGTTACTTTTTAGTCTGCTTGTAAACATTGGTTCTTTATTTTCTAGTCTTCTAGCATGTACTTTATATTTTTGACTTCAAATGGTTTGAAATATTTTTTTGTGATTCAAATGTAGGTGTACATGAGTCACAAATAATTACTTCAACTCTTTGTCATCTGATTTCTTCATCAGGAGGGGATGGTGTTCAACACATTTGATTTTTTTGTGCTAGTTTTTAGGCAAAAGACTTAGGGTCAAAATCCATTAGATCATAATACTTGCATGATGTAGGGGGGGGGGGGGCTTAAAAAAGCCATAAACAATGACAATTTATCAAGAACAAATGTCTATGACACCAAAGTGAAAAGTCTTCTGCTCCTGTCTATTTGTCATGTTCACTCCTGATAAAACATCATTTGAGATTTGTAAAATGTGGGATTGGGTTACTTTCTGAAACCAAAACTAGGTGTGATTTAGGAATACCACCCTAGAGGTTTGTCAAAGTCACCA
>JAVSBT010252194.1:0-11212 GCA_033118115.1 Pharyngocirrus eroticus | reverse complement strand
TTTTTTTAAATAAATTGGATAAGTGTTATATTAAAGACAGAATGGCACATTAGATAATAATATTCATGGTAAAAGTATGTACTATGGTGAATATTACTCACAGTTAACTGATACTGATAGAATTGAAGTACATTATGTGCAGTAAAAATGCATGCATTTCCTTCTCATTATAGGATTTTCATGCATCATGTTGTTGCAAACTTGCTGTGTCTCTTCATAGATGTTATTCATATTAGAAAATACTTTGACTTAAAAATGATATCTCTCTTTATTAAGTCATTTTCTGTGTCCATTATGTAGTACATTAAATTTTTTTTATAGATATTTTGTTTATGGTTTGTAATAACTGCATAGGCTCCTTTCCTGTTCCCTTGGCTGAAAGTTTTTCGGTTGCTTCAGATTGATCTGGCATCAAAGGGGGTTTGCCTTTTGGAAATTTTTTTTTTAAATTTTTATGACCATGGCTACAAAGCAACAAAATGCTCTCCGCTATTCATAAACATATAGAACTATTGAAGAATAGAGATCAGAATCTAAGCATCTGCATATCGTCAAATAGCTTTCTTGCAATTCAAAATGAATGGAACAAGACAGGAGTCAGTCAAATTCTAAAGAAAATCAAAACAAAAATGGACGGCCTATTCAGAGTTTAGAAGAATGACTCAAAAACGGATGCTCTTAACTTAAGTAAGATGAAGACTTGTTTGTAAAGATAAAATATTTTGAAGATTGTTTAGTAAAAGCTTTGGAGTCAAAGCTAACAGTCTTTTGGAATTCTCTTTGATAGGTGATGGATGTAGACGTCTATATGGTTTGGCATTTTCTGATGAATTGCCACTTAGAAGTACTAATGTTGTTTTTAAGCTGTAGGTTTTAGATATATTATAACTCTTTCCTTTTTAATCTATTGCACATGCAATCGGTTTAGTTTTGGTTTCCTCTTCCACTCTTTCAGTTGTACATGTATATGGCTATTTTTTTGGGAAATTCAAAAATATCATCTAATATTCATAGTTCTTTAATATTTCTCCATTTAAATACACTATATTGCTTTAAAAAAAGAGTTGACTTCTTTCAAAATTAACTTTCCAATGGCAGTTTCAAACATTTATAATTTTCCTAATAAAACACAAAGCCAAAATCCTAATACATAGATTTGAAATTCTTCCTGAAGAAACACAGAAATGTTATTCACTGAAATTGAAAACCTTTTTTTTCTCCATTATTTTTCACTAAACTATAAAAGAATGAGTACAGAAATAAAACAAATAAAATTACTGCCATGTTTAAAGGATTTTTTTCAAAATTAAAAAAAAATAATTTATGTTTGAATAAAAATCTAAAAGTTAGATATAATATACGATCATACTCTAAACAGTAAAATTCAACCATGGGGGGATAGGTGCCTTTTTTTCATTATCTATTATAGCTTAAATGGTCTCCCAATATATAATAGGCGTTTGGCTTGTAGTATATATTATGATACTAAACTATCATGTTTACACTTACAGTACAAAAAGTTACAAAATAATTGTACTCATAAAAAGCCTTATGAGGGGACTGAAGGTAAATTTGTATGATTAATCTTGATTTTTGTATTGATTCATTTTAATTCCTGTGATCAGATCATGATGGTACCGGGATGTTAGCACAATAGGAGCCTTTGATCTTCTCCCATGATCATTAATATTTCATAAATATGGAGACAGACTGATTGGCTCCTGTGAATAGAATATTACTGAAATCATTTTATTGTTTACCTTGTGAACATCAAATTGAATGCTGCAAATTAGTAGATACAGTTGGATTTGTCTATTCAAGTACCCTTGTAATGATGCAAGTTTATGTATCCCTGAAGGTCAAACATGGCATTAATGTGTTCATTGCTGTGCCATGGCTATTGGTTAAGCCTGATACTGGCCTTTTATTTAGTGTTTTAACAAAACAAAAAAAGTACAGACATCAACTCTGAGAGATGTGAATGTGGACTCGTGAAAGAGTTTTTACTGGTTGCTTTAAAAAAAAGATTATTATAGATTGAGCTGGCAGGATTATATGATTAAGTTGTCATACTCATTGTTCAATTCTAATCGTATATATGGGCACGAAGAGAAATCTGTTGACGAGGAGCCATGATTAAAAATTAAATTTCGAGGATCAATGATTTTAGGCGCCACCAAACCTAGAAATTATTAGCTATAGAAGTGGGTACAGAGTTATTATTACATGTAATTAATGAAGTCTAGTGGTGGTGACGTCACTACGTTACCAGATGACGTGATACTGTGGCGCCGGTGTACAGAAAGATTATAACCATGTAGGAAAATGATATCTTTGAAAATGCCATGCTAGAGTGTTTATTGCGTAATTTTGAGAACATAAGGCTCTATAATGATAGGCCTGGACATTGTAAGATAGTAGTTTACTTTGAAATGTCCAGCTAACGACCTATTCTCTTGAAACACTTTCTGCCATTATATATAACTACATGTATTAGTGAACATTTGGAAGCCACCCTTGGTTTTAATTATAACCTTAGTGCAAGTATTTGTCACTCATCTTTGATATAAAGTGAACATTTCAGACCAAGTCACGTAGCGGGAACAAGACGTTTTAAGGGATAGATATACCTATGCTTTTCCCAGTATGTAATGCAGTTTTTAAAAGTAAAATGAGAAGCCTCTAAGATTCCCGGGGTGACATTTAAAATCCACCAAATAACTGTACACCAAAGAAAAATACAAATTAAGTCTCAAAGTGGGACATTAAGATAAATCATGTTATCACTGGAAACACGGCTAAAAATTGTTTTATTTACATCTGATTTTAGAAAAATATCATGGTTTAAAAATTGTTGCTTTTGGAATACTGTTTGGCATGTCCGTGAAAACATTATAGATATTAAAATTTATTAAAAAATGATATGTCAATGAACACACTGTTTAAAGATGAATTATCTTAACCGATTTCTGTCAGTATTCATAACTAAACTTCCACACATGGTATTCCTCAGTTATGAATGATGTCAAATTAAACGATATTAAACTACAGATGACAGGGTTATACAAATAGTGAGTAGTCTGTAAAAAAAACCTTTAATGGCTGGTTGAAACAGGAAACAAAGGAACAATACCACATGATAATATAAAAAAGGACAAGTTTGAGTCAACACACACATATGAGCATAAAAGGAACATTTAATAAACGTTGCCCGACTGATGTTATCTGTCGACATTTAAAAGCATTTAAGAGGTCTTTTCATTTTGATTTTTGACATCTTCTGTCGCCTTGACGAGCATGAGATCTTCTGTCGCCAGTATGAGCACGAGGTCTGATGGTTTCTAACAACAGTGGTTTTCCTAATAGCCGCAAATGATAGATCGTTTAGACTATGTACAATAATAAAAGTTTAGATTTTATGAATTTGTACAATTTTATAGATAGGGAGAGACGTACTGGCGCTGGAATGGCTACATGATTTTTTTAGAATGACAAAAGGAAAGATTACTTGGGTTTCAATATGCTAGAAATAATATAGCTTAAAATGAAATAGTGAAATTTAAGATTAGAATGTTGATACAATCATTGACTTTATATTGTTAGTAACTGATTAGAGCGAGATATTCATATACGTCATGTATATATACCTTTGTAACAAATTGTTCAATGACAAATTTATCGTTATTGAATCTCTGCATACAGTACTATAAAATAGTTAATCACAATGCCATCAATTTGAAAAATAATATTTTCCTCATTTGATGTGGTTAAATCCACCTTTTCTCTGTCAATCACCTGTTGATTACAAAATGACTATGTAAACCCCCCGAAATTAGAGCCTCCGCCTTGTAGTCTGTAACCTAGTTATGCCAGCGTCTCATACTATCCTATGTCAAGTACTTGGGCGTTTGTTTCAGCAATTAAAATGTACATGTCAAGCAGATAATGAAGTAGTAATGTCAATCAGAAAGCCTCGTTGAGAATTTAGTGAGAGCAAAGTCCTAGCAAACCACTTTAGTTAAGTGTTTGAGGAAAAACAAAATGGTATCACATATATTAATAAGATCTACTTGTATAAGGATCGGTTCTTGGCGCTTGGAGACCAATTTTAAATTGTACATTTTACACTCTCAAGATGCCTGTTGCTATATTTTTACTCCATGTGATTTACACCAAAAAGCAATGTGATTGGATCACACGACTAGATTTAAACGTCCTCGAATTAACATCAACCCCTCCCATGCGCATTATCTATATATAGCGACACAATCTTGACTCTATTTGTTTTCAATTTATCATTCAATTAACAAAATTTCTAAGTTGTGTGGCTTAAATCTTGATTGATATGGATAGATGTACATTTTATATATCAATCTTATTCAATTGTGATTGATTTTATTTGTTTTACTCTTGTCGAGTTGTTTTACTCTTCAGACGCTTGACTAGCGGTGCCACGAAAGAGTTCCGAGACGCGACCAAGACGCCATTCGGACTCCGAGCCTCTTTCTCATCCATCATTAATGATGGGATGGCCACACATTGCCTTTTATAGTTCCACTCCAAATGTCAATCTTTTATGTATTTTAAATGCCCCATTAAATTAATGGGACTTTAGTTGTCTACAAGCTATGGTTGATGCCCACAAAGCATGGACATTTTTGATCAATTACGACCGTAAATATTGACAGAGCACTTTCCATAAACAACATTACAACAATAATTTTTACAACTTTCACAAAATTCGCTTTGTTAGAAGTATTTCACAATCACACTGCTTATATTTAAAACTCACTAAATGTTGTGATACTGATACATTCTAATTTTAATGAACTCCCCAAATAATACAGATCAAAAACAATTCAATCACATTTTTGAATACTTTGGTCAAATTGTAAGTCTTTAAAGTTTACCTCATAATCATTGCTTTAAGTCTAAAAAGTTATTTGTTTTCCATATTTTTCTAAGTTTTTTTTTTCTATGTTTATATTTTTCAGCTGATGTAAGGTGCTATTGTAATGAACCAAACTGCGTAAGGACAGGATATATGTGTAAATCAAGCCTGGGATGTTTTACAAAACTTGCTTATGAAATTGAAGGGGAAACTACACCAGGGCCCCCAAGTGGCTGCATCGAGTACTTGCCAGAGAGTGACATTGCTGAATGCCAAGGGGAAGGCGATGTGATTAAAACAAAGACTGATTCAGATGAAGTATGGCCAATACTTATCTGTTGTAGAGATGATATGTGCAACTATATGAATAATTTAGACTTTAATGTTTATGTAAATACAAAATCTAATGGCAGTCATTTAAAAGGTGAGTTACCATACACTAGCCCTTTAAGGGTATTCCTTGTTTATCTTGCTCAACATTTCTCTGTCTTAAATTCTCAGATGGGTCTTCACAATACCTATATAATTAAAGATTACATATTCTCTTTAGACTTCAAGAGGTTAGAATTGAAGAGAGGAATAAATGTTTGAAACCTGGGAGACAAGTAGATGCCTGAATAAGTGGACATTTTTTACCGTGTTTTTTTTAATATGAAAATTCATCATGAGAGAAAAATGCGTTTTGCAGCAGATATTCTCAAATTTCATCTCAGTTTATTCAAACTCAAAGACCCTTTCTTTAAACATTATCATACATTGACATTGATATGCTTTCTAATAAAGTAAATATTTTAAAGTCTGGCAAACTGTGTGTTTTAAGGAGAGAAATCTCTTACCTTTAAACTGATCTGACCTCACTGTTTAAGCTAAACTTGTAGAAATTGACATGCAACAGACAAAATCCTTAAGACAAACAATTATGAAAAAACTATATTAGAAAAAGAACGACTTGTCAAATGATGAGAACATGTATGGTTTAAATGGTCTGCGATGTCGATTTTGAGTAAATAATAGAAAAATAAGGACTCATTTGACACTGATGTAATGTCCTATGTGCTCACATATACATACATGATTCCCATGACACTGATGAACCCCCTCCCCCTCCCAAAGAAAGAAAAAAAAGAAAGAAAGGGAAGGTATTAATGAGTTAACACAAAAAATGAACTTGATTTGGAACACTAGTGTCAATATAATAATAGATATAAATCCCAATCTGTAAGTTATGTTACCCAAATGCCTAATTTCATTTATTTGTCATGAATATAAGACAAGAAATATCACATCATCTAACAGGAACTTACATCATCTATCTAAACTTCCTTTAATAATTCCCCCATCCTATATTTAATGCCTTATTACACTTAAAATGTGTTCCAAACGGCTCAAATAGCCTTTTTACCATGCAGTAATTTCCAGGCATTTATTCTCCCTATTCCTGAATTAAATCACTGCCTAGATCTAGCTTAAAATTTGTTTCATCACCTTCAGTCTTATCACTGTACCTTGGTAGATTTCAGGGATTTGTTTTTTATTTCATTGTTGATTGACTTTTGTATTGATTTCCTTGCCTTATCCTTGTGCTAGGACTTTTGAAGATAAATCTCAAAGTATATTTTCAGAGTGTACACATTTTTAATAGTCTTTCCTAGAACATGTAAATGTGAACAAGAGAAATTGGCCAAGATATCGTAGACTGAAATTGGTAGTAAAGTACATGTTAAACTTTCAAATGGGCTATGATCAATATGATACACATTTCCCCACCCACAACATTGTTAAAAAGAAAGTGAAAATCAATGACATATATAATATCCAATAGAATTAAATGTATGGTTGAAGGTTAAATCTCTCATTGCAGGCTAATAAGTATGAACCAATTTCAAAAATAGTCTTTGCATGGTGCTATCTGTTTCAACCCCCCTTTTTTAAAACAGAATTCAAGCAATTACATTTATAGCATATTTTTCAAAGTTGGTAACTCGCATTATGAAGCATGTTCTTTTTTCCTGACTATACTTCTGTAAACCATTTAGAACTAGTGATGAAAGAGATTCGTAACTTTGTGATTTGCTTGTTTGACCCTGTAACCTTCCAGACGTTTTGCTCATTCAACTTGGTTTAATATATCTGTAGAACAGGATCTGATCATTTAATCCCCATTTTTTGTACTGTACTATACTTACGAATAGAGTTATAACAGATCTCACCACTGAACATTTAGCTGATTTGATGTTGATATATTTGATTTATATATAAGGGCAATTGGATTTTTTTGAAATATTGAACCAGTAATTTCAAAATTGCATTGGATATATCTAACTATATTGGTGAATACAGTCTATTTGGACTTTTGGCTATTGTAATATACATGTATTTGAAAAAGTGAATAGTAGATCTTGATAAAAGATCAAGTAAAAAACAGAGGTCTACTTCAAGGTCAAAATATCAAAGGGCAGAATACATCTGTATATCAAACCCAAAGTTCTGCACATCCACTATACCTATCCTAAAATTGAAGTTAACACAAAATGCACAATTGACCTAAAAAAAGGAGATGAAATATCTTTCATAATTACATGACCAAAAGTTTTCAAAACTTGTAATGGCAAAGATGGATCATATTGTGTTACCATTAGGGCGACTGCCTCATCATAGTAGCAGGGTAAGCTGACAGATTTTCTTGTAACTGTCATCTCCAATTCGTTGTAACATTCTTTAAACTTTTGGTAGTGAAGTTATAGTTTCAGAACCGATTTCTAGGCCCATGCATCAGAAATATGCATCATGGAGTATAGCTGAATAACTGAAATTCCACCTCACTTTTAAAGTCTCTTCATCGTCCATGACTTTTGGGCATTAGCTATCACATACCATCAGATTCTGCATCAGTGAACTAGCCAGAACGCTATTCTTTAAGGGTCTTAAAAAATTCCATCTTTTGTGAAAGTTAGTCTACATGAATAACTGTAATTATGATGTACTGTAAAAGTATTTAGAATCGATAAGGTTAACATATGATATAGAAAGTATTCAGTTAGTATCTTTATATCGCCTTGTAATATGGCACAAGTAAGTGCAGAAAGTTCAACCATGTTGATGTAAGGCACCATTTGAAGATAAATCAATAAACCTGTTTTGTCACAGAACATTATAGGATATTTTTGAGATAAAGTACTTGTAGTGTCTCAAAGTTTCTTGGAGACAACAGTAACAAATGTTTGTGACATCTTGCCATCCTTTACATTACTAGTTAATAGATCTCTTCATTCATTGGGAAATCATTCTCTTTTTTCCCATCTTTCATGATGGTTGTAAGGAGCTGGGTCGCCATATTGACTGTTGCAGACGACTTTTGGCAGACTTGGAAACAGCTGGTGGCGAGAGTCAAATTTCTTTGAGTACCAGAAGCATCAAAATATTTACGTTTGTGAGGGTCTGCGTTGTTTTAGCCTCAACGATCAATGTCAGGTTTGGGAATCCTAAGATTAACGGGCAGACGTTACCGAAGCTATATGTTTTCGTCCGTCATATACTGGTAATGGGTTTATCAAAGCTTAGGCTTCACCCACCCTCCCATCAGACTTAAAATGTTGTTTTGGCTTCTGTATCCTGCTTATAATCAGTCTACAAAGCGCTGTATCTTAATTCCAGTTGGCGAAAGTCCTTCAAGATGTCCCTAACTGGTATTCTAAAGCTCTTTGAAAATCTCCAGATTTCAAGTTTAAACTCGTTATGCTGGCAATGTCTATATCAGCATTACAGTAAAAACGTGGCCTTGGGTGATATCTAACATCAGTTAATTACACCACTAATGTTCCTTTCAATTCTTGTAGGAAGAACGAAATAGGAAAAAATCTGACACTTAACTTCTTATCTTAGCTTTAGGTCCTACATAATGATAAATACTAGAAACCCATATCTCACAGAAGAATGTTGTAAATGATGCACTTCGATGTGGAGTAGTGGAAACATATAATTTACGCCAAGGAGCGTACATATGACGTAAACTTTTGGAGCACGTTCCAATCACTCTGACCCTTTTCTATTTTCAGTAATTTACATCTATAACTGGCCAATTCATCAAAGTATTGAGTGAGTACAATTCGGTCAACATTCATCCAATAATCCTGACACAATTATCCTGGAATGCCATGCCCCCCCCCCCCTTCTTCAATAATGAAGTAACTTCTTGACGTTTTAATAGATAGCAATACTTTTTTATCGTTCCAACTTGAAATGTCAATTTCCAAGATGTCGACTTTAATGAATTTAGACAAGAAAACAATTGACTTAGATTCCAAATCAACTGTGTGTAACCCTCTTGGCTGTATCTGGGTGACCTTCAGCCATTACATTTTGACCTTTAACTAAAAATACAGACCCAGACCTCCAGTCGAATGTTTTACAAAACAATTGACATTTAAGATTGATAGCTGTATTACATTTGTGTTAGATGATTGAAGGCAATTATTACAAGTGTGTCTAAATGGTGAAGTTGATCATAATAAAGTAAACCAATGTGGTCTATAAATTCATATTATAAATCTGTTTGAAGATATCCAATTCATTCATTTTTTTTAAAATTCAGGAACAGAGAGACAAACAGATTTGTCACTCTTCTACTGCTCTGCAAAATTTGTACAGTACCAACCACTTATTCACTAGAAAAATCATCATTTTTCTTGCAAGCATGCCATCTTAATAGTTCCATTTTGGCATAGAAAATGCTATTACCAGAGATTTTGTTTTGGTCCATTATTGACTAGAATTTTTCCCTAGATTAACTTTCCAAGAATTGAGTATTCTTGGGGGATAGTTACCGGATAAGCAGTCGCGTCATGGCGACGTGAATTCGCCATGCTTCCTCGCAAACATTAATTTTCAAATCCTCCAACTCAAATTAATGACCAGTGATAGAACAATCAAGTTTAATCTTTAATCTCCATCGGTTTCCCGACAGACAGCTATGGTTTAGATTTATAGGATATCAGTTCTAATCCACCGTGAGCTATCAGCTTATCGTTCCATTGATCCGTGGTTTGCCCAGCAATCAGATGTCATGGCTAGGCATCTCGAGCACCCAATAGACAGCGAGAGGACAGCAATTGTTGCTGGCGAAGCTGTTTGACGCCAACTCACAAATCGAACGTTTGATTGGCGACTGAATGCCTGCAATGAAATTAATCATTTTGAAAAACCCAAGATAAAAAGTCAATCAACGTTACAAGCATCATTGATTGAAATGGATTAATGTTTTTAAAAAACTATTTTATTGCAAGGGCTGCCACATAGTTATGGCTCTATTAGCTATTAAAAACCTTTTTATTTCAGTGATTGTCAAATCTAAAATAATTATTGTAGAGGCCATAAAAATGCCATTATCAAATGTTATCAAACAACCTTTATTTGATTGGCACACAAGAGGATTAGTATCGTTGAGAGGCTGAGAAGTCCATTTTAAACAATATTTCTCTTATTAGACAAGGGTATTGGAGTCAACATTCTTAGTTCTCCATGCCCTCCCACGAAGAGTTTGATAAGATAACCTGCCCTTTCTATAGATGCCATGGTAATACTGTTGTATCTAGAGCTCCAGATTGCCATGTTAAAGTCACGTGGAAAGAAAACCCCCAACATTTTTCCTGATAAAAAGTATTTAAAAAACCACCTCTCATATCTTACAGCATTGTTTATACATGGAGACCCTTCTGTTACATCCTAGGAGGTCTTGTATAATGGTTTTAAAAGAAAATGTAGCATTGCCAGAGAGTTTTCTAGGCTACTCTTCTATTTGTGTATGATGGGAGTTATGATAAACTGAAGACCTGAATCAAAACAATCTCCAAGGCCACCAACAGGCATGTCAAGAGAGGCTAGAAATTCAATTTAGATGCAAAACTTTGATTATTGATTGAGAAATGAAGATGTTTTATCGCTAGAGTCTCTTGCATAATTATACAGGGAGCAAGAAAGGGGTGCATAGGCCTAGAAGTATTTCTAAGAAAGATTGTCATACAGCAGTTCTTGCTTTTTAATGCAGAGCTATCCATTGTGTCTATTATAATCATAGAGATATTTTTTCATGAAAGTATATTAATATCATTACGTGTCAAAACATTCTATTTTTTTCTCTTGTCATACATTTGATGAAAAGAGAAATGTGGGATTGGACAGTTCCCCTATTTGTTTTAAAATAATCATCGAAGTTCTGATAATGATTTTGTCTTGGATATATACATGTATGAGCGTGTAGACGGAGGCTATCCAGCGGGCGATATTAGCTAGTTAGGTCGTTCTGTCAAAGTATTCTCTAAACTA
>JAVSBT010252083.1:1635-12649 GCA_033118115.1 Pharyngocirrus eroticus | reverse complement strand
CATGTACATGTACATGTACATGTACATGTATATCTAAACGTCTAGCATAAATCAAAAATGGTGATGGTGTCTTGCTGTCATTATCATTATAGCCTACTCAGGGAGCTAATAAACAATTGAAAACAATTTGTGAAAAATCATAAGGTAGGAAAATGAATAAGAAGACCATTAACTACTATACTACAAATCATACACACAGTTTTAGAAATGATATCATTAAAAGGCATGCTGATGGACCCCTAGTGGGAAATAAAATCGTCATATACAGATAGAAATAAGAGACAATAGTGTAACAATCATCATATAGTCAAAAATAGCCAATGGTTCAGGTGTTGGATAACGGAATTAATCACGTTGTTTGATTTGCTCTATCAAGGAATTACTGAGCAAATGTAGACTTTCTCATTATACTCATTACCTTTTCAAATAAGGCATGGTTCCATTGATTTATTGGGCTTGTAATAATTTGAAGCCATAACAGGGCTGAGCCAGCTCATAATCATATCAACAGAGATCAAAGTTTTCTTGCTTTTATCATAGTTCTGGTGATTAAAGCAAAATAATTTGGTATCCAATTTATGAACCAGAAATACTTGTTTCAACAGATTTCATCAAACTAGTTCTACAGATGATTTTGTAATCAAAGGTCTTATAGGCAGATCAAACATCATAATTTATGTGTCATATTATTGAACTTCCCTAGTCTAAATAAATGCATGCCAGATTCATGGGACACACCTGCCAATGCCTGACACAAGGATTAAGACAACTCCAGGCATTTTCTTAGAAATTCTTAAAATTTATGCCTGCCAAATGTTGAAGTTCACTGAATTGTTCTAAGAGAATGCCTAGAGTTGTCTTAATCCTTGCGTCAGGTATTGGCATGTGCATGGAACCTTAAAGAAGTACTTCCAATATATTAAAATACTCAATAAACAGCATTTTCCAACTTAGAAGCATATATTGAAGCTACACTGTTGATGACAAAAATTAATAAAACAGTTCTAATACGTTTTAGACATAAATGAACACTTGTCGCTATCAAAACATGGGGGATGTCATAAGTATTTCTTCTTACGGAAATAAGATTATAGTTCTTATATAGCTAGCAAAAATTTCTTCCCCAATGACTTTGTAGATATCAAACATTAAAACAAAACATTGAAAGAATGATGTTAGATATATTGGAAGTTCTACTTTAAATTCACAAAGGGTTCTACATTAAAGAAAATACATTAAGGAGCATTTAAAGCTTATCAAACATAATTCATTCATACTTTTTCACACAATCAAAATTTATCTAAGTTCGACATGATGTCTTCCCTGTTTAGATAAAATTTAGAATATTTCACTATGCATGACAAAAAAAGGCATCTCATAGATATAAAAATTGCCATGGCTAATTATTGCCAGAAATATATTTTCATGATCAACTGACATGACAAAAGCGTTTTTTTCCCCGACCTTGCAAATATCTATCACTTGTAAAGGATGAGAAGATTACTGCTATTATTTCCATATATTGATTGTACTAAGAACAGACTACTTTGCTGGTATAGAAAATAATGAATCATCTACAAAGTCAGCCTTTATCAGTTATATTAATTACACGGTAAGAGATGCCATGGCAAAGGATATTTTTATGATTATGGTGTAAGTTATTGTAAAAGATGCTTTGTTAACAGTGACATATTGATATATTACTGCAAGTGTATCTTTACAAAATTGATAACCATTCTATAAAAAGATATTTTTTATGTGCATAGGTACTGCTACTTTTCCTGATATATGTTCTCTTAGTGAATACATTTTTTTTTTGACAGCAATAAAACATACCTTTAGTATTTTCTAGAGTACTACATAAATTTCTACAAGAAATACCAAAAAGGGACTTCTATAATTTCAATAAATCACTTTTCTTGTAAGTGCTCTTTGTGAAAGTATAAATGTTTGTCAAGGGAAAAACAGCCCCTGAAATTATTTATATTCTTCCAAAAAAAACACAAATCAAAGTTACAATGGTGCAATTTATCTAACCATGTAAAACAAATCATGTCAGCCATCAGGGAATATTAAAAGCTTCCTCAGGAAAAAATAAATTTCAACTTGATCACTGTAATTTTGTAATTCAATACCAATGATAAAATGCTCCCAATATGGCCACTATATTGTAAAGTGATTTATTTACAGAGGCTAAAGAACAAGCAACACTAGTATGGTTAATGCATTTTGTATGGCATGGAAACTACTTGGAATGCTTCTGGTATCAATAACTGGATATCTCATCACAACTGAAGTCTAATGTCAAATGATGCCCACCTTTCTACAGAATACTTGACCTGTAGCTGAGACACAAGCACATTCTGACCTATCAAAGCTGCCTCTTAAATGCCTCTTCCATCACCTTTTCAACTTTGATGAATTTATGTCACATTCAGTAAATTATCATTTCATTAATTAGATTAATACTTCAAATCTGGAACTTACTTATCTTGATTGCATATCTGAAAAAAGAGAAAATTAAAAGAAGCTGTCATGAGCAATTAGGGCTGATAGGCTATTCTTATGACGTTGGTGACATTTTATCAAGCAAATGGCACAAACCGTATTTTGGGGTTTTTTTTTTTTTCTTCAACAGAAAAAGCTTCATGCATATGACCTTAGACTAGTAAAGGGCTCAATTCATTATTTTTTTGTAAATGTTGTTCCATAATGTCAAACCTTTAGAGCTGATAGTTGTAGCCAATTTTGATGATTTAAAAAATGTTATATTAGTACCATATTACATCCTTATTGTGATTCTAAAGCACACAATGCTAATCTATGGCATGCTTCTTCAAGAGGGCTCTCCATCAATTTTTTGATTGTAATCCATGTATGCAGACTGGCATCAAACAAAAGCAGTAACTTATTATGTGTAATAAAGCAAGCTTCAGGCTTTACATCAAGCTTGTGTTGAAGTAAAATTAGTATCGTAATTAATCATGATACAAAAGTAAGGAGATTTTTTCCCCATTCTAAATGATAATGTAGTAAACAAACCATATAAAAGCAGACTGTACCAGCTTTGAGGCAGCATCAAGTGCATGCATGCCACA
Source organism: Pharyngocirrus eroticus (assembly GCA_033118115.1). Classification (NCBI taxonomy): domain Eukaryota; kingdom Metazoa; phylum Annelida; class Polychaeta; family Saccocirridae; genus Pharyngocirrus; species Pharyngocirrus eroticus. Next base: position 9,551 of record JAVSBT010252083.1, on the reverse strand, counting down.
TTAAAGTCTCAATATGACCATACCAGAATGATACACATGCAAGAAATTCTTAGCCATCTCACCTTTGTCATCTCTTGTATACCTGGTAATTTGTTCTAATTGCATGGCTAAATTGCAGGGACTCTTTCGCCGTGCTTATAGCATGACATACATGTATTATATCTTTATAAGCAAGCTGAGACTCCAGTACAAAGATACAAATCAAAGATATAAGATACATAAAACCTTGGTAAAAGGATTTTTTCAAACCTTAAGGAACCAATGCTTAATGTGTGTAAACATTTCTCAACCAGATGTATCCTGAATGAAAACAGACACTTTAAAAATACCCAAATTCATAATAATCTTTCATTATTCTTTTCTTTTTATTTCAGGAACCATCATTGAAAAGCTGATACTGTCACTTGAGATTTGAGAAAGAAAAACTCCAAAAACAACTGCATTGTCATTTGATCTGTGAGAGCCGGAGATTTGCTGGATGGCTATGCTTTTGTTACAAGGCAGTGAATAAATAATTTTACAGTAAGACTGATTGCAAGAGACACAACTGCTGATTCAGTGTCTACTAAACCCCTTATAAATGACTCAAAACATCAAATTAGGTCAAAGGAGCAGTTTGAAGGAAATGGAAGTCATGCTGGAGAAATATAATAAAGATTGAAGGATTTGTTGATACACAAACATGGACACAGATTTTTCCAAAAGCACATTTCCATAGAGAAGTATAGTACATTTCAACTAATAACATGTAAGCATGTATTTTTAAGGGGTCTACACTTAGGATAATGGTGCTTATAAATGTTCCACATATCAGAAAAAAAACTGACAAAACAATTGTGCATTAATTAATACTTGCCAAATGAGGATTATGAGAATTTAAGAAGAAAAGAAGAAAGAGAAGAAGAATACTGCTATTAGTTACTTAATTACAGATTTTCTTGGAGAATAAATGACACTGCCAAAAGCCTTTTGTGTGGAATCTTAAATAAACTCTAAGTTATCAGAAAACATGAGTAGGAAGTCAGCAAGGTAGAAGCGGTCTGACAAGTAGTTCTGTGATAATTAATATTTCTAGGCATGTTTTATGAAGCAATCTGGTGACAGAAAAATCTACTGCTACCATTATAAACTATGGCCTTGCATTACTCCTCAAATGAAAATTCTGTAGATACAAGAAGCAGCCATAATAATTCTATGGTAGCATTACAGTGGAGTGCCAACCATACAGGCAAAATGATATCTGACAATGGAGAAACATCTCAGGATGATTCTTTGGAAATGCGTTTTACACCGGAGTGTTTTTTCATACTGCTTTTAACATTCCTCATCATAGTCTCAAATATTATTGTCCTTCTTGTGATGTTCCTGACTGAAATGATGACTCAAATTAATAAGTATTTTTTTGTGTCTCTAACCGTTGCAGATCTTTGTATCGGGGTGTTCATCTGTCCATTTTCATTTTGGACCTCTATGTTTGATCACTGGATATATGGAAAAATCTTTTGTCATATAGAAGCCTACATTGCAGCCATTTTTTGGATAGTTACCGTGTTTTCTTTAATGTGGTTGGGGATAGATCATTACATTGCAATAAGGAAGCCTGATCGCTATGAGTCTTTGATGACACCCATGCGCAGTAAATGTTGGGTGTGTATTATATGGGTGGCAGCCATAAGCTTCTGTTCCCCTCCCTTATTTGGATTTTCACATGCTCAGTATTATAAACATGCCCACTTGTGTATTGTCGATTGGAAACTGCAGAAAGCCTATTTCATTACAGCTGGATTACTTATCATCATTCCTCCAGTAGTTGCTCTATCATTCTCAAACTTTTACATCTTTACGGACACTTACAAAAAAAAGAAAGTGGTTTACGAGAAATGTACAGATTCACATTCAAGACCAAATCATTACTTTTTGAATTTCATGACAGGAGTTGTATTCCTAGTATCATGGTGTCCTTGGTGCATTCTTCAATTACAAGAAATATTTCAAGACAGTCGACTCAAAGCTCCTGACAAGATGCATTTCTACTTCATGTGGTTAGCTGTTGGAAATTCATTTTGGAAATTTTTGTTATACATAATCTTTGACCATGATTTCAGAATTGGGCTCAAAGTCCTGGGTGCCAAAATGACAGGTAATTATCAGGTACCTGCAACATAGTATGAAAATAAAAAGAAATATGGATAAAAAAATTGCTTCCTTGATTATGCCTTTGGAGATACGAATCTTAAAATCAAGATCAACTTTTGTCACATTTGAACCATAAAGAAAGCTTGAACAACAAGGGCACACTATATACTATATATTTAGCCTGGATCTAGGTGTTTTTCACCTATTTTTCCAGATACCAAAATCAATTATTTTGTTAACGAGTTGAATAGCATAAATCATAACTAAAACAAAAACTTAAAATACTTATAAAGTTCTGTACTTAATTTAGCTATAGTGACAAGAATGTTTGATTTTTCAGACTTCCATTATTGGTGAAACATATTGATTCTCAGCACAAAAAAATCAAACACACACGAATGATAGCAGCTCAAAATATCATATCCTTGTAATGTGTTGAAATATATGTAATCACTTGCTATAAAACTGCTTCAAAGACATATTTCTTAACTACTATGGTTATGTTTATCATTACAATCATCTTAATCACTTAGCAACATAACTATAATTTCCATAATATTTCCTGCTTTTGCTTTTGCCTTTCAATACAACCAATGATTCGTGCCAATTTTTTGCCAAGGATCAATATCTTTTTATGATTTTCATACCTCCATTGGGAAGACTTTTATTATTTGTGTCAACCATCACATAATAATAGCTAAAAGTTCATTGAGTAAATGTAAGACAAAGGTTAGATTTACCTAGATATTTTTTCCCTTGTCATTATTTTTACAAAATGGTGAAACATTCACAGAAAAAAGTATAAACTGTACATGTAGTTGAAGACTTGTTTTGCTCAGCTCATTTGTAAGATTGGTATTGTTACAAGTTCATATGTTTTCTCTGATTTATATAGGTAAACGTAAAGCCTTACTACTATATGTACTGAGAAAAAATGAATGGTGTCTTTGCACATAACACAAGTTTATGATTTTTTAAATCAAAATTTAAAAGAAAACATGTTGTATAATTATAGTATGTTTAAATTGTTAAATGTTAATATTAATTAAAATTATCATACTCTTAGTTGCAATGACAAACCTCTCCTTGAAAATTTTGCTCAAGAAGACAGACAATCTAATGAAAGCAAAGATGCTTTCTCATTTAAAAAAATCTTTTGCTGAATAAGTTAATTAAAAAGAAGCAAATATGATGCCTTTACTTCATAAAAACAATCAGATATATTTTATTATGAGTTTTCGTGTCTTCTCAATATATATATGATCCCCAACCACTTGTTTTACTAAGTATCAGATGACATGCATAACTGGCCTTTATATCACATGCTATGTTTATCTGAATGTCTCATCTTGTTGATATGTTATGTAAATCATTAATACTCCATGGATCATAAGTAACTACTTTCATTTCATATCATGTCTATAAATTTACAGTGGTTGTTGCATGACCTATCCATTGAAAGCTTTAGGTAGCAAAACATGATTTATCTTAAAAGGCTTTGCCTTATTGAAATGTAACAAATTAGATGTTTACATGCAAACAAATATTGCTATATATCTAATTGGGTTATCATTAATTTTTTTTTTGGGGGGGGGGGGAAGAGAAATTTGTCGGCAAAATTCTTTGTAAATACAAAGGCAGATATATCTGACCATTGTTGTTGAATATGTAGTGTACAACAGACATGTTTTAGTACTTCTAGGAACTATTGTGTATATAGCTGAGAGAAGGCAGGTCATTAGGTAGAAGGACTAACATTTGGTTTTGTAAGACCTATATAGAATGTATTGAGTTAACTAACATTGCATTTTTGTTTAAAGTTTGTTGTTTGTTAAACAGAATCATTAGATTAAAAAGATTTAAATGTACAATATTATGTTGATGTATAAGTATAGATATAATGTATAGGGGATAAGAGTAAATTATGTGACGATATATAAAAAGTCGAATCCAGAAGTAAATATGCTGTGGAAGTATTCATTATTCAGTCAAATCATGTAATTGTCAAAAATTTACTCCATATAAGATTCCATATTCACACAATTTCCTCAAAGGATAGACGGGTGGGAAAAATAGTTGTACTACAAGTGTAGGTAGACACTGTTTATGTTTACGTAATGTAATACATGTATAAGTATTAGAAAAGGTATAAATCAGTTGTATGCATGTTTAATGTATGATATAAGAAGTAATGAGTTATAAATTGTTATGGAAAATTGATAGATGAATGATGAAGATGATGTATAAACAATAAAAAATAATCATAATTCCATCTTTTGTTATTACACCATACATTACATGCCAGTTCATACCATAAATGGAGAGAATTGTCCCCTTACAACATGGCATAGCCTACAATCCCTACATGATTTTAATCAGTTCCAAGTAAACTATAACTGGTCGTCATGACAAATTAAGAAAAAAAGAATCTATTTTTTAAAGATCAGTTTCATCAATTTCAAACATGAAATATTGTACTCCAGTGTTTTAGTTTTCACTTAGAAAACAATGCCATCCCTCCGGTAGTGTGATAAAATCACTGGTCTTATATCAGGGCCAATGTGTTTCCTTAGAGAGATCCCATGATAATTACATTCATTACAAGATCTTGGATCAGGCTTACTCACAATTCATAATGCCCTCTTTTGAAAATTCATTTTTTTTCTATGAAAACTGAAGATACATTACAAATAGCAAATTATATGAATTGGCAATAGTTTTTCATGACATCTTTGAGAGTTTTGAGAAAAGGAGGATGTATAAATTATTGATTGCTCATCAAGTATTTCCTGTGGCAGTCTTCTAGTCAGACATGCACATGTCGACTATCTCACAAAAGCTTCTCCTTCTGAAGTAAGATGAGCAGTAATGATATGAGATTTCTTTCCATGGAACAGGATAAGAAAATCAAACTTTGAATCCATCAATGTCAATACTATAGGGCCAAATCAAGACAAAGATAATATCAGAATTCTTTTCATTTACAATGATGACAACACTCAATTTTTTCTAACATTCTTTTAATTTTGAAATTAAGTATTTTGAGTCAAAAGAACATTAAATTTAATTAAGATTGCTGTAAAAATGAATTCATCTTGTCCAAATCATTTATCAACTTATTCCTGGTTGCAAAATAAACAACCAAAACACATCCAACACAGATTAAATCAATTTAAAATACAAATGCTGACTTGCCATAATGATCAACACAATTGGAGAATTATGCATAATATCTTCAAAATTATCAAATAAACATTGTAATCATATATCTTATAAATGCTGATATGAGGTTACATTACTTCTCAGGCAATATCAAACTACAAAATATGTTCTGTTCACAAATTTCTCTGTTATGTCACTACACAATGGCAAATGACCACAGATGCCAAATATTTGACAATCAATCACAGCTAAACAACAAGTTTCTATTTTCTACAGCAGCCTGATTGAGCCAAAAATCTGACATGTTATCAAATTTGATGCTTTGTACAATTTAAAAATCAGCAATGCCTTTCTTCCAAATCGAACCAATGAGTCTAAATGCCAGTTTACACTAGTCGATTTAGCGAAGAAAGATTTGGCAAGTTCTTAAAGCCAGACTCATAATCCTTTGTGCACCTAAAAGTCAAATTCATAATCCTTTGATAGAATTAAAGTAACATTAAGTCAATATGTTTATACTGACATAAGTTTAAAGCTGGCGTACAATTGGCAAAGCTAATGGATCGAAAGTTATTCCCTTTTGAATAAAAAGATTTGTCAATAGACTTCAAGTAGACGGACTTTAAATCACAACTGTGTTACGACTGTAGACTCCTGAAATGCTTCAAAGATTTGCAACTAAAAAGTCACTTTCAAATGACTCAATGTAAACAGTCCTTAACACACAAATGCAGTAACAAGATGTGACAGTACAGAATTCAATATGTCAACATAAACTTTACAATGCTGCCATCTACAGGTAAATGTTTATTCCATTTACTCTGCTTACTAAGGGAATAATAATGGTGATAATAATAATAATGATGCAAATATTAATTATAATGATAATGAAAATAAAATACAATAAAACTTTATTTCCTATCATTGGATTACAATACAAATGGAATTCATATACACAGCTAAAAATCAAAATGTATCACAAATTTAAAATCACCTGAGATACTATACCAAAATATTTAATATGGTATACTGTTTAAAAAGAAACTTAAAGACTTCTTTCTTGCATATTGTTAAAAACAGAAGATATTCAATAAAATAAAAAATATATAGAATTTTGGCACATGCAATTTATCTGAAGATGGTAGTTTTGTTGTGATATTATTTTTTCATACTTAATCTTTTGGGGGGTGCTTACTATAAAAAAGCATTTTGAACATGTTCATAAAAAAATGAGTGTAAATAACAATAACAATAAGCTTAAAATAGAGTTAAATGAAACCAGTCATTGGAAAAGGTTTACAATTCCAGACGTTAAGTTGCTTCATATTTTTTTCATTTACAATATATCAGATTTGGAACATTGTTGGAACACGAAAGTAGCGTTTGATGTTGAAATTGTTCATTTGGCGAAATGTAAACATAAATATTTTCATTGTAAATCATAGCATTCAGTAAATAACAACAACAAAATGCTTTTATTGCTTTATCTGATCTGAATGTCCATATTTTCATCTTTGGATACTAACAATATGCAAAATTAACCCATGAGTGTATCTCCTATACTTAAGTGACAAAATATTCTCAAAACTCATTGTGGTCAATGAAAAACCTCTCTACAATTGCCTGTGATTTTAAATACACATGTTCAAAGGAGTAAAGGTAAACATGATAAGGTCTATTTTAAAAGAAAATAGAAATAAAGATAATGAATTTTCAAAGGTCTATTTCAGAATCAAACTACCTTTGATTTAGTAAGTTCACAACTGCCATTAATCAGACTACTTACATGCTCAGCAAAAATTATTAAGGCATCAAAATTAGGTGCTATTTCAAACATGAACCCTGTGTTGTCCCAAAACCCAGTAATGTCTCCTTCATTCCCAGTGTAAAAAAATATTGGACCTTTCCCTTTTTTCCACCATTTGTCTGCAAATACAAAAAATGTTCAATAACTATTAAAAATCATTACCTGATAAACATTATAGATTTCTTATTTTAGGACTGCTAATATGTTTATAAATATTTATAATATCCAGATATTCTTAGAATTAGTCTTAGTAAGTTAGTTAATTGTAATCATATCTGATAGTGATAACACAGGAAAAATGTAAATATAAAAAAGTATAATTCCATTTCAATTATAATAAAGACATTTTTAATAACCCTCTATGAAATTTCTATGGGAATACAGGTTCGTTACACAAATGTATGCATGCACAAGAACAAACAAGATACAGTAAGGTATACAAGAAGAAAATGTCATAAGACCAGTCACAAGACCGAAGTCAGTTATTGATGTGAGCGATATTACGTTGAAGTACCTTGAATTAGGTATCTCTGTTGAAATGTCGTTTGACCATCAAAACTGGAATAATAATTGAAGTGGTCCAAATCTTGTTTGAAGTATTTCACATCGTAAGGTACTGAATTAATCGCATAACAGACACCCAGGTTTAAAAGCCAAACTGTCAACAACATGATTGAAAAGTGAGAGAGCAGACGACACCCAATATCCGCCTTTTAAGTCATCAATGGTACTGCCATCTAGTGTATGGTTATATGCCAATGATTTTTGTTATACATGTACAATCATGTAGATATTGTGGTTTTTAAAAAAA
>JAVSBT010251861.1:0-12652 GCA_033118115.1 Pharyngocirrus eroticus | reverse complement strand
TGTTGGACTTTATCATTATTTTATATACGTACTGTGCATAAGGAAAGTTTTACTTTCAAATCTACTATTTTATTTGTGTTTTATGTATATTTAATGTTTAAGATATGCCTTGTCAATGTAATTATTTTAATCATATTCATTGATTGTTATGTCTGAATCGTAATCCATGTTTGGAAGACCATTTGCCATTATAGAGATATCACTCACTCACAGTCACTCATTCCTCTGTGGGGCCAAGGTGGCACATAAGGCCTCTTATAGAGATATAGATCGTTATATTCTTTACATTTTGATTATAACTCAAATTGTATTAAGATGTCCCTTTAAATGTTCACCTTTAGGTCAAATTGATGGCCAAGAAATCACTGCACAACCTGTCCTTCCTCCTAGAATGAATAATAGACCTCCACCAAGGCGTGATCAAGGAATGAGGCGTGGTCCTCCCCCTATGTGGAAAAGATCTCCGCCAAGGTATGGTGGAAGGGGTAGAAGAAGGTATGTCTGCTGTCAAAACTTTTAATTTTCTGATATGCATTGTTTACGTGCATGGCGTAAATAAATATCTTCAATGGTTATATCATTAAAGGTGTTCAATATCCTCTCTGTCCCAGCAGTGACATACATGAGGCTGTAATAAAAGTATTAACATATAGTTGATAGATACAAATGAATATGTAGATTGAAAGTTCCCTGTTGCTTTGCTTCAGATACATAAATTTCCTTCAATATCCTGAAACTATATGTAGAAGTTTTTAAACTTCTACATATAGTTAAAAGTCAACTTCACTTGATGATGACAAAATATAGTTTTACTATGAAATACATTTGAGCTAACTTTATCACATGGATTATATTTTTACAGTCCTCCCAGAAGAAGAAGTCCCCCAAGAAGAAGATCAAGATCTCCAAGGAGAAGAAGATACAGTAGATCTGGCTCCAGTTCATCACGCTAACATTCTGATCTCTACATAAGATGAATGAACAGTGTACATACTAACCAATCCATTGCTAGAATCATCATCCTCTTTATCATTTATGTTTGTCATAAACACACAGAAACTGTAATGAGAACAAGTTATCCATTGTTTTGAAACGGTGCAAACATTATTTGTGTATGATTCATTCTCAAATCTGGTTGTTAAGCTTTTGTCAGTCACTGGGACAAATAACCATGTATATGGATATATTTGTGGCCTATATATTTCATATCTTTCCAAATGTTCACACATCAAAAAAAGAAATACATGGTCAATGTAAGTGTATTTTTTATTGATTGTTTTTTTTAAAATAAATTTTGTTCACTGATTTCCCTCACTACTATTGGAAATCGGAAGGAAACATAATATGTAACGGTTATAGAGTAAGACATTTGGCAACTTTGTTCTGTGGTATTATGTTTTTGAAATAAATGTCAGTAATTTTATAGCACAAAGATGAAAGGTTTAAAACCCATTTTTTTTCAACTGATTTGTGTATTTATGTGTAGTTTTTGTGTAATTTCATCCCTTAGTTATTGACACTTTTCTTGGAAAATGACTGGGGATTTTGTATTATGTCAGTTGAAATAAAACTAGACAAAAAAAAAGTTAGGAATCCTCTTATTATTTCTAGCATTTTGGTTCATTAGATGCCACTGTATTGACTTTTTAAAGCTGCACAAGAAATTTAATTTGGGTGACAAACCTAGTATTACTGCGGTTATGGTGCCCTTCCCACACACTAATACAAGGAGACTCCTTTTAAATACTTTACTTTTAGAATAAATGTTGAGCAAATAAGTTGTAAACATTAAATAGTATACTAGTAATAAAACTCATTTCTTGACATGTGCATATTTTTTTGTTTTACATACAGCCTAAGCCCACAGCAAACCTACTCTTGAAGCAAAAAGTAGAAGCGTATAATTGAAGTATAAATAGATCTTGAATATTACGAACATTGAATGAGGGTATTGATTGGAGCTTTTTGAAAGGATCAACTAAATTTTGAAAATTCAGGGGGATAGCATTTATACTCCCTAGTTCTTTTCTCAGTTTGCATTATTTACATTGATTCAGTTTGATTAGTTATTAATTGTAGATTGTTTTAATTCTCACTAAAATTGATTTAAAAGGCACAAATTAATACATCTAGATATAAAATGGTCTATTATATCTAAAACGTACTTAAATTTACCATGCGACTTTCAACAATAAAGAAACAAGAATCAAGTGTCCAATTTTCTATAAAGATTTATTAAGTTTTACTTGAATGTGATGATCATAATATGGCTTTGCAACATTTACGTTTGCTCAGCAGAGCACAGAACATCTTTCAGGTAAAAATCAATGTACATGCATGTGTATATATTGCAGGAATATCCTGTGTCAGAAAAAAGAATATTATGGAAAGGAGAAAGAATTACTTAATTCATCAATAGTATAGCACCTAGAAAGCTCTTTAGGAGCCAAGCTTTAAAATGTTATTATACCATTTAGATAATCCTTATTCCATGAAAAATCAAGTGGTAAAACTAAATTGAAGGTAAGACATGCATTTCAAACACTGTGAATAGTTAAAAACATTTAGTTTTCCATGATGGGATAAAATAAATAATAAATATCTTCTGTACAACCATGTTACTCATTTCCTGGCAATCTTTGTTGCTAAAATATTTGCTTCCTTATTCTCAAGGTATTTAAGAATTTAAATGGGGCTCCTCCTACACCAATGCTTTATCTTTCAACAAGACTTAGATTTAATTTGACTTCTCAATAGCATTATTGGTAAATACACAAATAACACATTCTGCAAAGAGACCTGTTTCTGTTTCTAATGCCTTTTTTCCTCAGTAAGGTATATTGAAACTGATTGTAATCCCTAGGATTTATAAAACCAATTTAGCCATAAAACCAGTCTTTACAAAACATGGCAAGTTCCTTGTAATGTTTGGTCACTGCTTATTGTATGTTACATCAAAAACTTTATTCTAACCAATTAAAAAACACTGAGGTAAAAGTGTATTTCATAAATAGATTATAGGTGTTTTCTTCACATGTTTCATTCACATACACAGAGATGGCTGCCGAAATGACTTAAGGACTGTATGGATGATGTTGATTGATGAGATTGAATTAAAATGAATTGGATGATATGAGAGATGGTGATCATAATCTTTTGAGTGTCTTCTTTTTGTCCTTCTTCTTTTTGTCTACAATCTTTTTGTCTCCTGCATGCTTTTTAGGCTGTGGACCATCAGCACAATTTTCTTTTGACCCACTGCTCTCTCCAAGAGTTCTAAATTAAAAAAACAAAAATCCAAAACATTCAGATATACCAAATTCAAACACCGAGATGCATAGCATAGACAATGATACTAGTAACTACAAACAGGGAAAAATTTACATTGATTTGCATGGGAGTTTACTACACAAAATTGCCAAACTGCTATGCAAATTTCACTAGATTTAACATTGCAGAGATCCAAACGGTTAAATAAAATAATAAAATTGCTAATCAACTTTGAGTCACTAAATTATTCCCCAACAAACAAGAGATAAAGCAAAATGTTGCCTCTACACCAAACACCATAATTATACAGGTATGCATTATTCATCTTACCATAATTTTGCAATGCTGATGTATTCTCAGAAAATCATTACCCTATTTTAATATGCAAACCATAAATCTGAATTATTGTCAGACAATATTTAACTGATGAAAACACAGGTGGCGATGACTTGCCAATACAAAAATACACTTACCTAATTGGTTTTGCATGAATTTCAGTGAATAATCTAGCTCTCATTGAATAATCATCATACTGTGTTAGTAAAAGTTTTCCTGCTTCTTCATTCAAAGCAGATTCAGGATTTGGAACTATGAGCAAACATTTTATTGTCTGAAAGAAGAACACACAGCGTAAGTAAGGTATTGTTATCTTAAAATAGTCTTCAAAAGTTCAGAACCACTTTTTTTTGGCTTTCAATCGAATGATTGTCCATATTGTATTGTCTGGGTTTTTAAAAAAAGGAGGATAATCCTGCCTGAATTGGTTTCATGACTTCACTACCGCCCATTAACTCTTATAATAATAGTACAAAGAATTTATATAGTGCCTTTACTAACTAAATGTAATTCAAAGGCGCTGTTAAAACCAAAATTATAAAACTTACTAGTAGAATATGTTTAATGCCAAGTTCTGATTTCCAGTCTTTCTTTAAAGTATTCACACAGATTTCACCATTTGAAGCAACATTTGGATGGAAGATTTTGGTAAGGAAAAATCCTTTTGGAGGTTCAGACGGAAAGTTTTTCCCAAGGACCAATTTCATCTTGAAAACTCCTCCTGCATACGGTGTACCAGCTTATTTGAAAAAAAAATTTTTTTTAAATGTTAACACATAATCCATATATCACCGAGTTATTAATGTAATATAAAATTAAAAAATCAGAGAAAAATGTTTTTTGAAGATAGTGAAATAGTGTTCATATAAAACAACAGTAGAAAATAACTTTTTTCTGATTTGTTATTTTATATTAAGACATAAATATAACTTGTAAGCATTTTTTATGTATGGAGGGTCCCATGGAAGACCAGCTATGCTGAATGGGCGCCCTCCTTAAAGAACAGAAATAAAAAAAAATTCATTCTACAGAAATTCTAAAAGATATAACCCACCCACTACATCTTACCAGTTACTTTTAGCTCTTTATAACTTATATTATGATATAAGTTTATGTGATAAAATGTGATGGTACTGAGTGGTACCATGTATATTTATTAGGCATTACACTGAATCTTACCTGGTCCTTCTATCACAGCCTGGATATCTGTAATATCTGCTTCATTGTAATATACTTTAATCCCTTCAGGTGGATCTGATGTTAAATTTCCTAACTGTTTTATCACCTGTCTAATTGTTTGTGGAGAAAGATTTTCTACATTACTCTGAAAAGAAAAATACAATACAAAATATAATTCATAATGATACAATATACATATTTGATCTATACATTATTGTCATTAACACAAATACAGTGCACAGAAATAGATTGCGCAAAGTAAATTCCTGAAGGCTTACATATGGGGCCCTCTTATAAACAGATGATTCAGACGCTGCGTCGTTTCACCTTTCAATAGAATCTATCATGTGTGAAAAACAAAACAAACTTTTCGAAATATTTGTACGTTACAAGTAGGTATAATTTCAACATCAAATTAGTAGGATCCCTGCACAAACTAATATAAATGATTATAAACTCTTGAAAACACAACCTTTTTCATCGTTTCTTACAGCTGTTAATTTTCAAGCTCTATTGATATTTGATCCTGTCAGGACAAGCCCTTCTACTCAACAGTCAACGACGCTTTGTAACTGTCATTTTCCGAAGTTTGATTTTTTGTAAAATGGCTTCTATGTTCCCTTTTTAGTCGTAATATAATTAAATAAACGAAATCATATGTGCACAAATTCATCCGTTGTAACTGATTTACTGCAAATGGGTCTATTTTCGACTCTCATATATATTTGTAAAACCAAACCTATCAAATGTTATGAGAAGCCATTTTTCGAGTAGATGTGATATCAGCTGGTATTTCGAAGACCCTTTCAAATTCTGTCTTCAAACCCTATAATTTTTAATATCTACTTACTGTTGACATTTTGAATGATTATTTCCTATGAGATCGCTCCAACTTAACCTTACTATAAAAAACAAAAATGCGTCGACTAGCCAATCTGTCAAACCTGTACTTGTATTCGCACTACACAAAATTGCCAATTACGAATGGACCAATAAGAAGTTGGTATTCGTGAAAAAATATCTCGGGAAATTCAATATAAACAATATTGATGCAAGTAAAATACTTTTTCTTTTAAAGTTTTTGAAATTAAGTATTCTATACATTTTTTATTAAAGATTAGTCGATATTTATACTTTTATATAATACGATACTAAATCTGACCAAGATTTTATATTACAATTCAAAATGGCGGAAGAGAATATGCAGACTCCAACACCCACGGAGAGGGTAAATAACTTTTCCTTTTTTGTTTTCAGTACGATTCGAATTTTGAAACCTCTAGATTGCACCAACGAAACTAAATCATGTTTAGAAAAAAATTGAACTTTATACTAGCTGTTGATCATTATGAATTGGCACGATGATTTTATTTCACTGATGCTGTCAGATTTGACAGATGTGACCCAATTTTGCCATTTTTTAGGAACAAAAATCATATACCTTGACAAATTCTAAGTTCGATGCATTGTTTAGATTACAAACGTAATTGAACTCCTGACTTTTGATTTAGCGTGTATTGCTTTCGACATCTCTACAAGGCTCGGAAAATATAGATTGTGACAGACTCCCACTTCCAAATTCCAATCAAAAAAAGGCCCCAAAACACAATGTTATTGATTGTAAGAGAAAGAACAAATTGAAATAAAATCAATATCAACATTCTACATTTTGTACTTGACAGGGAAATGAAAGTCTCACCAAATTAAAAAGAGACTTGGAAGGTTACAGAGAAATTATTCTTCCACTGAACAAAGTTTTAGAATGGGAAGAAAAACACTATCCAGGAGTACTTGTTGGATCTATCACCTTAATTTTTGCGTAAGTGCATGCATTAGATCAATTAAAGAAACCATTACTGCTTGTAAGCATTACTTAGAAGACCATTTTATGTATTTTGAATGTTGTATTTAAAGTAACATTTAATTTTCATTTGTTTTTATGGACAAGTAATAATATATGATTTTTAAAAAATGAGTTAGAGTAAAATATTGTAAAGAATTCTCTTTTGAATTGTTTTTCTATAGGATCATTTGGTACTTGGAACCTTCTGTACTGACAACTTTTTCGCTACTGGGTGTAATTGTTTGTCTCATTGACTTTGTGGTTCCAGCAGTGAGCTCATATTTCTTTAGTCAGTCTGATTGGTAAGTTCTAATATTCTTTTTTTATTCTATTCTATTCTATTCTATTGAGTTAAGGAATCTAAAGTTCACAACATTTTTTATGATTTTTTAGAAATTGAATACTGCAAGTATTCATTTTCATGACATGTACTCACTTGGTCTATGAATAAATCAAGCATTTATATAGTGCAAAAACTATAATTGTGAAAATATTCTAGTACATCTGTACAGTTGAAATCAAAATTTAAAAGCATTTTTAAAAGGTAGTGTTTTGAGTTATTTTTTAAAAGTTGATATATTAGAGATTGACCAAAAAGGAAAAGGCAAATCCTTCCATAATTTTGCCCCTGCTATTGGAAGAGAGCTGTCTGCTAATGTGGTGCTAGTGATAATTCATAAAATATTTTCATGGTTACAGGGGAATAACACAAGAACGTCAGTTTGAAAATATCTGCATAAGATTATTGAATGCCAAGACCCATATCCACAATCTCAAAGTTCTTTTGATGAATTTGAAGAATGAAAAACCTAAAGTGGTGAGTTCAGTTCATGAATTAATTAATCCAAAGTCCCTGTATCCAACATTACTCTATTAATGTTGAATAATATTAAGTACAGATTCATCCTCAGGGTAGTTTACAATATTACTAGACTGAATTACATAAGATACATTTATGCCATAAAGTAGATAATTGTATGGATGATGTATTTCCTCTTGACTTTTGACTTTAGTATCTCTTGGTAATGATGGGAGCATTTACAGTTACAGCATGGATTGGTAGCTTGATTGACAACCTTTTACTGACTTACCTATTAGGTATGTATACAGATTTTTTAAAGATTTAATAAGTTAATTTCCAGTTATGAATATGAATGAAAATCTTTTGGAAAAGAATTTTAATAACAAATTATTGTGTGGGATTGTTTTCCTCTGTTACAAATAAAAGTTTTAATGTACTTTTCTTTGTAATTTAGAGGCTTCATTTAGAAACTATTGTTATCTAGGAAATTATCATTGACATTTTGTTGGTGTGGTTAATATATAGTTATGTATCATAGAGGTCATATTCTATTATTGAGCATGAAGTCTTAGTCATGTAATGATGTCTTGGTATATCAACCACAAAAGCAATTGCACTGGTACTTCATCATAGAAGTCCCACGTGAAAACAGCATGCAGCGTGTGGTTGCACAGAGCTATAAATAAGGAATCCCCTTTACATACAGATAACTTGAAATTTGAAACTGCTTTACTAGTTAGATATATGGTAGCTTCTCTCTTACGTATTCAAGCAGTCAGATAAGCTTGCACAGTTGGATATTTGTGCTGTGGCTCTAGTGGTATGAGTGTTCAGACATACCTTAGCAAGGGCATCTTCACTGTTCACAGTGCAGGATCTTTGAAGCAATGCTAAATGATTGGATAAAGGATGCCAGCTTTCCAAACAGCTGTGATGATAGTCAGTTTTATTTACACTGAAAATAAAGCTACCATTGTAAAGGTGGCTGCAAATGTTACATCTTAGCGAAAATATTAGTGAAATAAAGTATTTATATGTTTATTTTTATTTAAGTTGATTAGCAATACTTGTGTGAATTATTTGATGGAGTATCGAAATTATTTTTTAACTTTGCATTGTATGTGGATTGGAAAAAAAATCACGATAAGAATTTGCAATAAAATACTAGCAAGGTTGAATTATCTTATTGCAAGTAATATCCTGTGAAAATATTTTTGGTTGTTTTGAATTTTTGAAACAATATCCTCAGAAGTAAGTGATACACTTTTTCTTGAAAATATGAATGCCTTTTAAAAATCTTGAAGAAAGAAAAATAATTTGGCAACAGAAATGGTAGATGTTACAAGATAACCTTCTTTTCCTATGTCTTGAAGTAGTACTGTACTAGTACAGCTGTGTAAATTAGAGTTCCCTCTGACCATCTGAAGGGCTATGTGATACCCACAATTAAAAATAATGCAAATGTATTAGTAACTTTTCAAATGGTACCCACTATGAATAAAATAATAGATACATTTTCTTTGAATATTGACATTTTTTCTTATGATTATGGGGACAAGTTTGGTTGATGATTATTGGTATTTTACAGAAAGAAAATGGCCCAACTGTTGCTTGGAGTATTAGGCTAGAAATTGTATTTTGAGTTCAGTTATTTATAATTTCCTAGCTTATATCTGCATGATCAACGAAGAGATGATGCATCTATGTGATGAAATAAATTTGATTAAGAATGTTTGTGTAGCCAGAATTTTGAAGTATGTGTCTACTTTTCTATTCTTTTTCCTCACCCAGTGGTGTTCCTAGTGCTTGTACCAGGATTGCGAAAGCATGGCATATTGCAGAAAGCTACAAGCTCAGTGGCAGAAGTATTCATGCGTCTGGTGAAAGGTAAACAAGAGAAAGTCAAGGACAACTAAATTATACAGTATATAGTAAGAAAAGATATATGCAATTGATTAAATGAAAGATAAATCGAAATAGCATATAATGAGTAAACACCCAAATGAAGGACCAGATCATATGCCAACTGTATTGTCAATGCAAAAAGCCTACATTTGTTTTTGTTTTTAATTATGATTGAAAAAATGGCTGCAAAAGGTGCTCATGTTAATTGTTATTCAAATCCATGTACATGTATTATTTTAACAAAAAAGTCTGCAAAAAGTGTGTGAAATTAAGGCATTATCAGCTTTAAGGCACAAATAGTAGATTGCTTATATGCTCAGTTTTTTAACAAAAATTATTGAAATGTTATACATTCAATACTTTTTTTCGTAGTAATTGGTACTAAAGATTTTGTGAAACTAATGAGAATTTCAATTCAGACAAACAATAAATCTGAAAAGCTACTTTGTTGCTCAGTTATCTATGGGTTTGTTGGGGAAGCATTTTAGAACTATTAAATGATTTTCGCGTCCATTATTTTATGTTTATTGGAGCAGTTCTGCTTGCAATAGTTTTACGAGTTTATCCTGTCAACCTTCATATCAATGGGTAACTTTGGGAAAGAATGACCCCAAAAGGCATTAATACTCTAGGATGTGGAGACGATATATAAGTGTCAAGAAGACAAAGTTTTACTCTGTACATCTATGGTCTTGATATGTTAACATTTGGTGTCTTTTGATGAGAATATGTCTACACGATGGTGATGTTTGTGAATCAAAAGTAAGGAAATATGAATGTTGTGATTCAAGTTCAATATATTGCTTTTGCATGGGGCGATATATTTTATCCTAGATGTAGCGTTTGTTGTCATCAGTCAAATCATATTTACATCAGCAAATAACGAGTAAAAAGATATGTTAGATGTAAAATGAAATGTAGCTGTTGTACAAAATGAATTATCAAGGCAGCTTAAGAAATGATTATGCAAATAAAAGTTGTTTAGTATATCTGCAGACACAACGAAGAGTTAGAAAAAAATCCATTGGAAATGGTTGCATGTTTCTGTGCTTATATACATAGATGTAAGATATATTGCATATACATTATAAAAAATATGAAATAGCAAAAAATATCCTATTTTATTTGACTCTATTACAGGGTAGAACTAACTTTTCTTCTGATTATGTGTCACCTCCAAGTGAAAGAAAGAAAGAATGTCTTTTGTGTGTGAATATCATGACAATATTTTTAACTACTGTTATATTATTCAAATGGGCATCAAATTGTTATGAAGGTTTTTAAACAGTTTGTGGTTTGAAATACAAAATTGTGTTTAATTGAGCTTCAAATGACATATTATATGACTAAATTGTAATACTTTTTGCCTCATCATAAATAAGTTAAAAGAAGAGGTTTTGACAAAACAATATTATCTCCATTTTTTGTTTTTCATTGTTCAATCATTAATCCTATCTATTAAATAACAATGATTATTTCATATGATCACTCAGCTGTTTTCTAAATGTGATGCTTTGTCAATAAGTGTAATGAATGACCTGTATATAGTCATGGCCTTGATCTACTCAGCAACATACTAAATTGAAAAGGTATGAGAAAAAAGTTTTCCATGTAGTCATGGAATGTTGAGAAAGTGTTCTCTCAGGGTTACAAAAGACCCTTTAATTTTTGGTGCTTTCTGTAAATACTTTTGTAGAGAAATTGAAATGAAAATGGTATTTTTTGAATATGGTGTTGCATTGAAAGAGAGACTCTCTTATACACATGAGAGTCCTCAAAAAGAGTTGCTGAGAAGATATGGTCTTTGAATTTTATCAATCATGTCTGTGTTTTTTTATCCCTGCAAAAATGCCATCTGATGGCAATATTGTTGTAGTCATTTTTTTCTACTATTCTTTTCTTTGTCTTGTATGTATTTTTCCTACCACTGTTCACAATTTCACATTGAAGTCGGACTACATTGTAAGATTTATGCTTTGTTACAAAACAAAGTTCCCTTATTTTATAGTTATCCAAACTTCATTTTAGGAATTGAAGTTTTAATCATGACTTCACTTGGAATGTTTTTCATGGATTTTAATTATCGTGATCATTTAGAGTTGTAAATATATCAATAGGGTCCATTTTAATTTAATTTGTTTTAACAGCTTTATGAAATCACATTCTGATTTTAATCTACAGCACCTAAAGCTTACTAACATTTATGACTTTGCTTACAAAGCACTGTGAATAGAATCATAAAAACAAGGACATTACTATTTAACCTTTTGGTGGCTTAAATCTATTGTAGTCATATCATTTCTACCAATTTTGTAGAAGCTTATTATGTAAATAAGTAATGGAAGTGTATTGTATGTTAAGTCTGCAAAACAAGTTAGAGTGTGAATGTGAACTAAGATTTTTCCCTACCAAAATAAATTGGATTGAATCTATATATTGAGTTTGATTTTCTGCTAACATATTTATTTCAAATCAAAAGCATGTACATATAGATCACATAAAATTATAGTCCATAAAAAAAACCACCCCCCTCGACAAAAATTAAATCTTGCATCACATGTTTGCCAAAAAAAGCATAAATATTCCAAGAAAATATGAATACATTCATACCAAAATAATCATATTCATAATGATTTATATTTTGAATACTGTACAAACAAGATCTTCAGAAAAAAGTTTCAGAATCAACCGCCTGTCAACTTCCATAGAGCTTCAAATATGCTACAGTACCAGTCTCATAAAATCAGCCTTGGATCATTCACAACCAATTAAAATGCAAGTTAAATCAGTATCAGACTAGACAGAAATCACAATCTACCTCAGCATACAGTAAATTTTTCATATCACATTCAATATTATTTCTACACAATTAATTGTAATATCTTTACTTCAAAGACCGTTGCATTGGACTATGCCATAGACAAGTTAACTATTTTGACATGGACTTATAAACTCTATTAATTACAACTGCACCAACACAGACCACAGCTATTCTCACAGTCCATTTTGCATATCTTCTTTTTCTCCATGATGATGGTTTTCTTAATTGTGTTTCACTTGGGCCATAATAAGTACCAACAAGATCCTCTGACGTAATCGCTTGAGGACGCAAGTTGTACAACACCTGAAATACAATCAAGTAATGCATGTATCTTTTCAAGTTTAAAAATAAATTAAGGCCGAGAAAAATTGATGATGTAACTATGTTTGAAAAAATGTCGCCAAAACTAGAAATAATACTTAAAGTGAGAGTCCAGGAGTATTGGTATCATTCAAAAGTCATTTTTAGGGCAATTCAGGAATGTGAATGTTTATTC
>JAVSBT010251750.1:0-12656 GCA_033118115.1 Pharyngocirrus eroticus | reverse complement strand
CCTGTAGCTGAAGATTTAAAAGATCATCGTCCAAAAGTGATCGATCCGCAGATGTTCCAACCATTTTTGTCTCTCCTAGAGAAAGACAACAAAATAATCAAATTAAGTAAGTAGCAATACTAATTGTAATGCTGTAGCTTTAATTTGTAAAAAATAAATGTATAGAATCTTGAATCAAAAAAGGATTGGACAGAATTTGAGATGAATGTAAAAAAGAAAATCCCCACAGCAATATCCAATTTACATAATGGCCTTTTTGAAGTGTAAAATATAGTTCAAATAATTTCTTTTCTGTTATAGCTTCAGAAAGTAGAATTTATTGGAGTCATATCTCAGAACTGTATTGGTGACTATAGGAAATATATACCTGTCCATGTATACATTTAGTTGTAAAGAATTAGTATATGTTCTTTTTTTCATAGATTTTACAGAAAGTTTAGCCAGATTGTTTGGTCATATTGGAGTTCGGGCTAATAACCCTGCTACTGTCAACATTTTGAAAGCATGTCTTGAATTGATGGAAGACCAAGATCATAAAACAAGACTGGCTTTCAGGTAAGAAAAAATGATACAAGATATCTACAGTAGGTCAAAACCTCAACTGAGGCTTGTAAATAGATTTGTCAAATTATCATAATTATTCCTCTTTTAAAATTTCATTTGTTTAGAATCCTCTATCTCCTTCAACAAATGTATCAATTTTTTATGTCTCAGGACTTCGATCAATATATAAACATCAAACAAAATGCTTAAGGATGTGTAATATTGTAACATAAATAATATTTCATGTATTTGTCGTTCCATTCATGTGCAGTATTTAGCATGTATTTTCTAGGGGAATAGCCTAACCAAAAAATAGTGATACGTTGTAGATAAGAATAATTATGTGTTTAATTTCTCTGCAGCAAAGTTGTGATCCATTTTGTTGGTGATAATTCCAATGTTAGCAAACCTACAGACACTGATATGATTGTTATAAGAAAACTAAAAACAGCCGCAAAGCATGCTAAAGACAACTCTGACGCCTACTTGATGCAAACTGTTCTGGTCACTGTGGGACAACTTGGAAGGTATGCAGAAATACAATTGTATAGCAAATGTATGATTAAGTTATTTAGTGCATAATGCTAATAGTACATTGCAATATTTGAATTATCTTATCTATTTTGGTTTTATAACTAAAAACATCAGTTCAAAATAATTACTTTGATATACCATCAGAAAATTATGCTATTTCAACTTCTTAATCATTTTAATTCATTTTTTTTAATTACCTGTCATTTGGTGAAGTCTAACTAAGTGAAAAATCAGTCCTTTCAGAGATACATGTAGTTTGATTTTTTAAGTTTTTATTGATTTTTTATAGAGTTGCTGAGGGCGATTTGCTGCTTGTAATGATCATTAGTTTATTGGACAGTGTCTGCCATCCTTCAAGTCCTTTAGCTGCTGCAGTAGCACATGCACAGGTAAGACCCTAAAAAATAGGTTTGGCATTCTTGTCCAGTAATATGGGATATTATTTTATATATTAATGCAACAGACCAAGAGAAAGAGAAATTTTGAAGCATATTTGAGTTATCAGAATTTACTTACAAGTCATTACCTGAAATGTACTTATCTTCCCTAAATATTCTGTTAAAGTAGTTCTGAGCCAACAAACATAGATAGTTCATCCTAAAGATATAGGTTCAGACCCAATTTAGGTTTTTGTTTTTAAGTTTTCATGATAATTTGTAATGTTTTTTTTTCTTTCTGATATTGCAGTTAAAAGAATTAGCAAATCATAAAGGTTTGAAGCCAAGACAGTTATTTCTGCATTTTGGTAGAAGTATTTGTAAGGTAGGTAGATGTCATCTTTTTTTGATAAATTACTATTTTAAAGATTGGGAAGGTCACTTTTTGTATGATCAAAATGGCTTATTATTGTTTTTTCAATGCCATTTTATTTTGACATTTCTTGTTTTAGGTCATTGTTGATCACATGCATGAATCTCAAAGAAAGAAAAATAACCTTGAACCTGGAGAAATATTAAAACAAGTAGCCAGCGTGTTTGGTTTTGAAGATGTCCTGTCATTTTTAACTGTGAGTCCAACATTTGATTATTAGCGATACTAGTTCAGTTATACATGTATAATTATCTATGTTTGTAATGATTTTTAGACCTTTTGTATCAAGCTAAAAACATAACTTTTGGAATTTCTTTCAAAATAATCCTTACGTCTTTAGGTACTTTAGGGTTTTATTAACAATTAAACTGTTGCTTTTCTAGCCCTACATGGCAAGCTTCTATGACCAATATTATTGTGTTGCCTCTCTCAAAGCTAACTAAGCTATAATGGATAACTGTTAAGGCCAAGCAATCATCTATCTAGTTTTTTATGTTTTTCTTTCAGAGAACTGAGCAGTATGTCCTTCCACACCTTGTAAAGAAAGCTACCCCTGCAGGATCTGTTCTCATTAGATTTATTGCCAAACAGCTAGGAGACGTGAGTTTGTTACACTTATTACAATATCTGGTAAACTTAATTGTATGAAGTAAATCCATCATCTTGGAAAAATTCAGTGTGTTCAGATAATGCTTGGTCAGCAGCCTATTGCATATTAAATCACAATGTATGTACCAAACGATTGTGTAGTTTGACAGCAATTCTAAGCTTGTAGAATCTCATCCCTTTTCTTTTGCAGCCCAATCACAAGGGTCCTCTGGTACGGAATATGCGTCACATATTCTGTCATCTTGTATGTCACTGTCAGTCTGAAGAACTCATCAAAACCTTTACTTATCTTGAGGTAAATCACACGATTAATGAAGAAATGTTTGTTGCAATTTATCCAGTAGTTTTTTGTTTTTGTTTTTTCCCCCGTTTTTTTTCAATATGTTAAATAAAATTCAAATAAGTTTGAGTGACATCAAATTGTGGCTAAAGATGTCCTTAAGCCAAAAATATATACTTTTATAGCATTATCTTTTATAGAAAAGGGTTATTTGGGAGATATGTTCGTGCATATCAAAAAAGCAATTAGTCCTCACCCCCCCCTTAAAAGTTTACTGTATTAAAAAAAACAGTCTCATGATTGGTTTTATTTGTTACCCATAAGTTTGTAGAATTTAAAGTGGTGAAGCTGTGGGAAAAACACTAAGACATGATTAGTTTAGTTGAAACATACATACATTTTAAGTTTGATCTCGTTTTTGAATTCCTATTATAAACAAGAATTTTAGTAAGATTATTTTGACCCTTTTGATGTAAATTTGCCTTGCTTGTTGTCGCTAATTGCCTCTCTTTGTTTAGGGTGAGAGTGAATGGGATTTAAGAAATTTGTTGATTTGTGGACAGAATGCTGACAATGAACTACTACTTCATCTTTCATCTCATTTTGACAAAGTTTTGACTGGAATCAAGATTTTATTTACAAAACTAGGGATGTGTCAAGGAAGCGTGACGGATATTACTGATGAAGCCATGGTGAGTCTAAGTTAATAAGGGGATACTCAAATGAGATTGAAAATTGTTTCACTTTTTATTTACTGCTTAGTAATTTATTAAAGCCATCCACAATAACTTTCAGCTAATCTGTAGTCATTTTGTGTCAATAAATACGTTTTTAAATGTTGTTTCTGGAATGTGTTTATCTGGAAAAAGTGTAAGTGTTTGACGTTATATGAACTAGGACATGCTCATGTTTTTAAAACTTTAACTCTTCAATACAATAATAGTATTAATACATGTTTGTACATCATATCATTGTTGTCCTATTTATTTTTGTTGATAAGGCCGACATGCTCCAACCTAAATTACTTGGGATTCTGGTTCATTTTGACAACATCCTCAATAATAGTACAGTACCATTGGAAGAAAAGAAACAGGTTTGTTTTCAAGATCTTATTTTTAAAGAAAATTATCTATTGGTGTTTACTTTATTACTTTTTTCTGTACTAAAAAAAATGCTCATATTTCAAAACAGTCCTATTATCATTATGATTTTCTTTTTGTGTGTATCCAGGCCTATGAGAGTGTGATTTCTTTGATGAGATTAATGGGAAGTAAACGGATTACATCGGTCAGGGTCAGGGTCATGACCACATTGAGGTAAGGTCATCAAGAGTGCACCCTTTGTGTTTAATTTTCAACAGAACGGCTGGAGTTATATAACTTAAGGAGACAGTTGAACTAATTTATGGTGAAATTATACTGTTTTTTATATATTTTCAAGGATTGGTTTGAAATTCAAAGAGAAGGGGTTTCCAGAACTATGCTGCAGAGCTTGGAACTGCTTTGTCCACAGGTTGGTCAGATGTAACAGTGAAGTTTACTTTGTAGATTATGATGTGTTTTTAATACCAAGTTTTAAAATAAATTCTATGCAAACAGAAGTTAAATTTGATCTTAAAGAAAATGAGGTTTGTTTGGATCAAATTAAAGCTAAGGAAATGTAAAAGGGTTACAAAAGTAATAATGATAATAGTCTTCTCATTTCAATATTTCTTCATGTATTTTTATCTCCTCAATAGTGTTGATATTACTTCTATCGGTTCCATGGTGTCTCAGATCTTAGTCTCTCTGCTCCCTCTGTTACAACTTTTACCAAAACAAGTTTCTGAAATCTTCAACTTTCTCATTGTGGAAAACAGGTAGGTTTTGTTTATTTGGTATTTTTATTGGAAGAGTTAGGTTGATTAATGTATTTCGATTTTTTTTGATTGTGTATGATTATGTCAAATTAAATTATTATGGATTTTGGTTGTTTCAGTAATGGCCAAGAAAATAGCTAGACTTTGAATGTCTTCTAATCTCTATATTTGTAGAAAAGTTCTAAAAAAACACTTCCATGAATTATATTTTGTTCCTGATATCCCAGAGCTAGCAGACGTCAACGCAGTCCTCAAAAAATATACAGAAGGAGCTCAAAAGTAGGTTTATTGTTATCATAAATTATGATTAAACTTCATGTGCATTGAACTTTGCTCAGTGATTGGACCACAACATAATCTAGACCTATATGAATGCCCCTATGTTGACCCTTGCTCAAAGTCTTATGTACTTGTGTTTGTTTGCATCTCTTTGAAATCGGGACAAAATGCTGGCCATGTCTCTTGTTGCAGGCCTGTACCCGAGACCCAATATTGTCATGAACTGTTTTTCAAACATTTCTTTATGGCAGGGCACATGTCTGTAAACATTGTCATGGGTTGGGCAAAGACAATCAAACTGTTTCTTATAATGCTTTTAGAACTCAACCTAATAACCTACACACAATGAATACACAATATTTGAGAAAAATAAACAAAAAAATCAGGATTATCATTTGATCTGAAACAAGTTTATTGATGCTAAATAAAATGGTTACAAGTCTGAGTAATTTCATTATGTTTAACATGCAATATTTTGCCAAAGCGGCATCATCAGGCAAATAATGGTACAAACAACTAAATACACAGTATATATACAGATGAGAACTTTAGGTGGGAAGTATCAATAACAAAGCATGTTTATGAACAAAATAGTAGGTGTTTAGCATCAATACAAGCAAAACAAACTTTAAGTGACACTAGGAATGAGCAGTACATTATGAAAACATGAGTTGGTGCTCCAAGGCACATATTTAAGACATTATCAGAGTGCTGCATATTTCTTAGAAGGTTCCTCTGTCTCAAACCAAACTTGTGTACCATCTTTATTCATTTTCTTGCTTTGCACATTAGTCATCAAAATAATTGTCCTGATATATCACTTGCAAGCCTTAATATTTCCTCCTTGGATATTACAAAATTTTATTCAGTTTTATCAACTACTACTTTACATACATATTATTCCAAAATTTACTTCATTTGACTTTCAATATTTACATTCTGATCTGGACAACAATATTCTTTTTTTTAAAGAGTATTTTCAAGTCTACTTTTCTATTGCAAATTTTCTTAGATAACATACATCTTCAGGCAAACTAATTTATACAGAACAGAAAAATAGTATACATGGATATAGGTGATAAAGTGTGAAGAAAACACAGTACATAAGCAAAAAATAAGTAACCAACATTATTGTAATGGGAAAAAGACATGAAAAGTATCAATCAGATTACATTTTGTTTTGTTTTTATACATACAAAGGAATAAACTTTTACAGAATAAGAATGAGAAAGTAAATGTTAACAAGCTAATGATAACCTTTTGAAAAAGAATTCTGGGTATTCTGCATAATTTTGATCAAAGATTTTATTTCTGGGGCTACCTGAATTTCCTTGAAGAGCACAAAACACATACACTGGGGATCTTTTTACTTATATCTTTGGAAAAACAGACCCTAAACCCAGCAAATTCCCATTTAATACAACTGAAATGGCTTGATAGGGTAGACTCAAAACATTTGGTACCTGTTCTAGGCTCTCAGAGTGGTTCTAGGATTCTTAATATGGTGCTTTGTCAACAAACAAAGATTTCAGCTTTTTGTGCCATTTTCTAGCTTTCTAGATACCAAGTTCCAAGAGTCATTGCTGAAATGGATCTGTTGTGGCATATTTGGTTATCCTTTTGGGTGAGATAGCCAAATTGTTACTCAAAGCCAATCACCTTATATTAGGAATGATCTGAGAATTTAAAAAAAAGGAAATTACTTCCTACCTTAAATCGGATGAAGTGTGATGAAATTCCATTAGTTTCTTTGTTAGTTAATTATTTTTTACTGGCTTTCAAAATAGGCGTAGTGTTTCCTAAGTTATTCTCTTGTTAGAGGAGGAAACTACTGATGTCGCTTGTGTCGTAAAATGGGGGCGACGGAAGGATCTCATTCCATTCCAATTACAAGGACAACCACGCGTGAGTGAGTGAGTCTTTATGCAATAATTCGTCAGAGTAGCGAAAAAAATGTAATAAATACAACCCATTGTGTAAAATTATACAGAAGAGAAATTCATTTTTATAATTGTCAATTTCAGTCCAGAGACCGGAGGAAAAAAGGGATGCAAAATAGCCTCTCATCTCCCCGCGGGAGGGATAATGTGAGCGAAAGTATATGCTACAGCCATATGAAAATACAAACATCAAAATAAGTAAATGAATTATACAATATTTGTCAGTAATATCCCAGAGATGTCGAGGTTCGTCTCTGGTTTCTTTGCTCCATAGAAAAATGTATTGCAAAAGTAAGGGTATCAAAATCCATAGTTTCTCAAGTCTGATACTTGTAATTTCGACATTCGGGAATTGAAACGAGCCAAATCTTACGGGAGGAAACCGTTTTATTAGTTTTCTTGTTAGTTCATCTGTTTCTCTTAATTTAGTTTTATGCTTCATTTCCATTTCCTCTCTTAGATTATCAAGTAGAGATATACGTTTCTCTTGGTCGGCAGGACTTTCTTTTTTTAAAGATTCTGTGCTGTTTCCGTTCCGTTGATATGCCTGTGCCTCTCCTAACTTCATGTTTTCATCTGGTAATTTTACCTCAAAGTGGATACCTTTCGTTTGGCTTAGATGGGAATTGATATCAACCTCAATGACAAACTTTTCTTCTGTACCTGATCTTGGTCTTACAGGTACAAATACTGGTGGCATTATACATTCACTGGCTCTAGCATGTTCCTTAAAACAGTTCTTTATATACTCTCTCCTCTTATCAATGTAATTTGATTTTTCTGCCACTGGAACACCCACAATTTCTCCTGAATCTTCCACACCAAAATAAATTGTTCCATTTTTTCTTGCATTCAAGAGGCCACAAGCAAATCTAAAAGTTTCATAAATAAACTTTTTCATACCCTGATCTTGACATTTTTCCTTAGCTTTCACAAAGGACTTAAATTCAGGTTCTTGGTCTATCATATCTATAGATTCTCCCTCAATCTTGTTTGCGTAGTTACCCTCTTGGTATTCTGTTTTGTTTACTTTACTTTCAAATGGTCTTAGTTCCTGTTGGTAATTATGTGTCTGGTAAAGGTTGTTCCCTTTGTGACCAGCACTGTCAATTTGTTTTTTTCCTTGGGTATTTATAACTACACCAACGAATGAAATTCCACTACTTGGATCAGCATGTGAAAACAATCCGTGGTAAGGATTTGGAATTTCAAATGTAAATTGTATAGCTTGTTTTTTTTTCTTGTCATAAAAAAAATATCCTTGTATCAATGTGTCCTTGTTTTTCTCCCACAGAGATTTTTCCAAAAGTAGGATTATTAAAGACTTTGAATATTGTCTTACATCTAAATTTTCCATTAGAGTGATACTTGTTTTAGCAGCCCTCAAGTTGTCTTTAGAATGTTCTTGATCCCGTAAATATAAAACCCATCTCTCTTCATGGTTGACAATTTCATCCCAGAGAAGTCGCAGCTCTTCTGCAGTCATACTAATGCCATTTTCTTCTCCCAACAGGAAAAACAAAAGGTTTTTTTCCAAGTTGTTAGCCCCGTTACCCTTTTTAGCAAATATGTGTGTCAAACTGAATAGAGCCTGTTCTTGGCTGTCTGTGAATTTCTCAAATTTGATTCCTTTTACTTGGACATTCAGAAATTGCAAACAGTCGTCACATTTCATATTAGATTTGGGTAAAAGAGGACTCTTTTGTAAGCCTGTTGATGTACTTCCGTCTTTTTTGTCTTCTTGATTTGATGTATCTTTTGTTGGTACACCCAATAGGGCATCCCTTTTTTCTGGTATTTCCAGTTGCCATCTAAGAGGAAATCCATTGAGACAAAGAATCTCTACTGTGACCTTACACAAAGTGTGGCCATAAATCTGGTGTTCAAAAATTTTGTTGGCATCTTTTTCAGGCATCCCAAGACCTATCACCCATTCATGGACATCATTTTCAGTCCATTCAGACATCTTCTTCTTCTCTTTTGCTACAAGGAATATATAGGATATATTTATATGAACTTTGTGAAAAAAGATTAATTTCTAGTTATAGCCTACATTTGAATAGGTACCAACCTATAGCAATACAAGAATTAATGTAATTATATAATGGATATAGGCTTCAAATCGCACATTTTTGTTGCAACTTTTTTATCTTTTATTGATTACTACTGTGCATAAGGACAGTTTTGCTTTGTAGTCAACCATTTTTATTTTATAAAAGAGAGACTAAACTTTTTTTATGCACTGTGTGAAATGAATTTTATTTCAAAGCTTTCGAGCTCCTCACGAGCACTTGATCACTGAATGTACAAATATAGGAAGCATTAAGCATTTTTATTTTATAATTAGCTTTAGATTAAAAGAACTTCTCACCTTGGATTTCACCTTCTGCCATTTTCTTTGTAGTGACTAAACTTCTTCAATCTACAAAATTCTCACCTTTGTGTATTCTAACACAAATATACACTTCTAAAATGTTGAATGTTTGTTATTTCTCAACTCAATGTCTGTAGGGATGCCAAATTGCCAAATGAATCTCTTTCTGGTCAAAGCTCTTAACTAAAAATGTGATAAAAATAAAATAATTCAAATTCAAAGAATGATTTATTTTTCATAGTATTGAGCATATTCATTTCAGTGTTCACATGCAAATCTTATGCCATTACATATTGAGTATTGTATAATAAATAACAATCGTATTTTATAACATTTTTCTCAAATGTACTTATGTAGAAAGCTTGGGGGCTAATTTTGACTGATTAAGTAGAAAATAGGCTATTCATGTTAATCTGAATCATTTCTATTTCCTTTCTACTGCAATTTGCCTTAAATTACTCCAATATGTATATCTGGTCATCAATTCATACTGTACTGTACAATATAGCCTCTTCTTATTTGAAGCCAGTACATGATATTTAACGTTTTAAACGTAATAATGAATAAATAGTTTTAGGCCATTAGTTTTTTGGAAAATGGTATGAGAATGAATACTACGTTACCTTCTTTTGTAATACTTTCTGTAAAGAAAGTTATATGCTATCAATCTGCTTGGTATACAAAAAATATGAATGTCGTGCTTGACCCCCTTCCTTAAGAATAAGCCGGTGTACAAGAAACCATAAATAAATAGTTTTAGGCCATTATTTTTTTAGAAAATGGTAGAGAATGAATACTACATTACCTTCTTTTGTAATACTTTCTGTAAAGAAAGTTATGATGTGCCATCAATCTGCTTGGTATACAAAAAATATGAATGTC
This sequence comes from Pharyngocirrus eroticus, assembly GCA_033118115.1. Classification (NCBI taxonomy): domain Eukaryota; kingdom Metazoa; phylum Annelida; class Polychaeta; family Saccocirridae; genus Pharyngocirrus; species Pharyngocirrus eroticus. The sequence goes on along the minus strand of JAVSBT010251750.1, from coordinate 2,547 downwards.
GTGCTTGACCCCCTTCCTTAAGAATAAGCCGATGTACAAGAAACCAAATCAAACCGGAAATGACGACAAGTGTAACGCAATGACTTTTCATCCGGGGCCTTCTATAGGTCAAAGTTGATCTGTAGTACCGCAAAGTTACAAAAGTCATAGTGAATGAATTTTTGAAAGTTGAAAAAAGCCTGAGATGAATTCATTAAATTTTTTATACAGCTTTCACTATTCAAGTTTGTGTTTTCCAAAAAAAGTGGGTTTATTGTAAATAGAACGGCTACATGAGAGTATAGGTTTTGGGGTACTGTAAACATACCAAAAAGCAAGGTAAAAAAACCTTTGAATTTGTTGATAATGATGTTATGTTCAAATTGCTGATTCTATGATAATACAATTTCACTGTTATATGTTGAGGTGAGTACCCACTCATCTGTAACAATTTTGTATTCACCCATCTAAAGCAAACTTAGTGAACGGTGTACAACCAGAACTAACTGTGATTTATAAAAAGTATGGGTTAGGTTATTAATGTGACTTCAGTGGTTCAATAGTTTAGTGAGTCTTGATTTCTGCACTCTTAGAAACCTTGTTATGGAAGTGTTGAGCCCTTATGTACTTGTGTTTGTTTGCATCTCTTTGAATTCGGCACACAATGCTGCCCATGTCTCATGTTGCAGGCCTGTACCCAATATTGCCATTGAACAGGGTACATGTCTGTAGACATTGTCATCTGGGCCAGCAAAGACAATCAAACTGTTTCTTATAATACTGTTAGAACTCAGCCTAATAACCTACACACAATGGCTACAGAATATTTGAAAAAAATGAACAAAATTTCAGGATTATCTTAAGATCTGAAACAACTTTATTGATGCTCCAAGGCACATATTAAACAAGTTTTCAGAGTGATAAATATTTCTTTGTAGATTCCTCCATCTCACACCAAGTATACAATGAATATTAATTTTCTTGCCTTGCATGCTAGTCTTCAAAAGTTTTCCGCTTGCAAATGATATATCGGGACAATTAGTTTGTGACTAAATAATTAAACAGCATATATGACTGTGATATTATCATTGCATCATTTAAGTTATAATAAAGGCTCAATGCTTACTTTTATGTTAGTGTATGATTAATAATTCCTTTCTAAATACACAAGACATCTAACTTTACATAAGCATCATTTTACATACTAGTAAGCTTTATGAATGAAAACTACATTAGAACCCAATATATCCTGGTGTATCATACTTTTAGCACCATAGCAACACAGCTTAAAATGTGCCAGCAATAATCCAATGATAAAAGCTATTTAAAACAATAATGATAATATACATAAATTATATGGCACTGCATATCATTGTCTGGAAATACTCAGCTGCTTCAGCTTCTCCATCCCTCCTGGGATATTGCAAAATTTAATCAGTTCTATACAAACTAAAACTTAACATACATATCATACACAAACTTTGCAAAATAATGTGATGATAAATGAGTAAAGTATCAAAGGTCATTTATCATTACATTATTTTCAAAAAACTTTTTAATCACAACTATTCTTGAAAGTTCATCTTAATTTTAGTATATACATGTATGTACAAGCCAAAACAGTCATAAGAATTACTGGGCAGTGATCGCTCTTAGAATTTTTGGCTACCAGTCTGGATAGCATGTTTATTAAGAAAAACATTAATTTCTGATCAAATGTCAAATTTCAACAGTACCCGTATTTGGAGCCTTTCAGAGTTTTTTTTGGTCTTCTTTTCATTTTTCTTGCATCTTGCTAGACTCATTGTCAATGCTACCTGTGGGAGGTTGTTTTATGGCTTTCCCAGTATAAGTCCTAATTGACCAGCAATTAATTATTTTTTACATGAGAGAGTGAAAGTTTTTTCTCAGCAGATGAGTCTAAAGCAGCCTGATCATGTAATCATTCTATAAGTATTCCAAGTCATCAGTGTCATATCTCTCAAATGCTTCTTGTAATCTTCTGTGTCTTTCCCTGCAATCATCTTCTTTCTTGATCTCTTCCAGCTGGATTTAAAAAAAATATTTCTAGAAATTGTTGTTAAAATTATACATTGCTATGTAGTGGGGGAATGATTATATTAATTTATATGAAGCCTGAAACTATAATGTGAAGAAATAGTTTGTTTGTATTGAGAGCCTTCTGTCAGCAACGACACAACTTTACACAATTGATTGTAATTATCCCACCCTTGGATTCTTCAATTTTTAATTGATATTGATTTACTTGAAAGAAGAGTGTTAGGTATCTGGACACTACCAATGCTTTTAACTTTTAAGATGATAATTATAGTATCACGTGCCAGTCTAAAGACATATTGATATATCCATGGAGTATCGTAAATGTTTAAGGCGTCATGAGGGTCTAATTGCTTTTTTTGATATGCACCAACATATGTCCCAAATAATAATTCTTTATAAAAGATAATGCTATAAAAGTATATATTTTTAGCTTAAGGTAAGGGGATACCTTAGGCCGTGAAAATGTAATTCTTTTACTGTCTAAAGCTGATGCAGTATTCTTTCATA
>JAVSBT010251528.1:0-12665 GCA_033118115.1 Pharyngocirrus eroticus | reverse complement strand
TTTATTGGGGTGGTGGGGGGGGGGGCGGGATTGGGGGATTTTTTTCTTCACCAACCTTCCAATGCACATACAACTGTTGTTGTATGTACATGGGAAGGTTGGTGCATCTGTATATAAGGTGAGGGAGGGAGAGCTTTGATTAGAAACAGATCTTATCTTGAAAACAAATAATTACCTGACTCAGCCTCTACTGCACTGCACCAGCAACAACATGCTGAAGATATATTCACAGAAATACTACATGAATAAACTTATGATTCAGGCAACATGATGTCTAGCCAAAATGGACCTAACATTCAAAATATTTTACACTGAGCTATTGCAGTGGCTTAGTATATAACATCACTACTTTGCTATCCAAAAAAGAGACATCTACAGATCATTTTCTCCAAACTACGATGTTTCTTCTTAATTTTAAGACTCATTATGTTATTAACCAACTGTCTCCTGTCAACTTATACTGTTATACATTTTTTGTGTCTTTTACGCACATTTATTCCATCATTCTTACAAAGGTTTGATAAGAAACAAGCCTATGTATGTAAGACTAGGATTCAGAATGCTTCAAACATAGTTAAGTTATTTACTGCTATCTAAAAGGTATCTTAAATGTATTTTTCAAAGAAGATATTATTCCAAAAGTTTAGAAAGATCATTTCAACAACTGGAATATAATTCTGATCATGACTTTTTCCATGGAAATATAAAAAAAAATAAAAAAAAAAACTTTGCCATAGAGAATTTTAACAGTTACAGCACACAACAATATGCAGCTATCTGATGAGTGTGCCTGTTTTCATTTTGATCATGATTATAAAGATAGAGAAAATTAATGTTTGTTTAACTAAAATTATTTAAAAAATTCTGAATACAGGTTTACTTACCTTGACCCATTTTCTTTTCGATTAGATCCTTATGTTAATCGTACAGTTTCAACTTTGAAATTTATCCCAGCAATTTTGTAACATAGGAATTGTCCTTAAGGCAAAGACAGCTGAGTTGTTTTTAAGAATATTTTTTCCAGCACTTTACATTTTGTTGGTAACAGTTTTCATTTTTTATGATAACCCTGGATGTTGTCTTCTTTGATCTTTTTCCTATCACTTTCAACTTGTATCAACAGTGCATTTTCATTGGTTCATGAAATGTGGGGAATTTTGTAACTCAGTCTTTTTTCTTGCATCAAAACATTTTTTTGTCTCTTGATACTTCCTAGGATGTTTTTAGATGGTGCATTTTTATTGCTTTTTCGGGAATGGTGTTGATTCAAATCCTTTTCATCTGACTCCATCGAATAGTGACAATTGTGATGCAGCATAATGCGGGTAAAAACCATTAGACCATTAAAACTCCAAATAAAAGAACACAGAACACATGTATGCGGATTACAGTACCATCATGTGTTATGAGAAAAACATTATAGAAATAGAAAATAGGTTGACAAATGAGTTTACAGCTGTAGCTAAATGGATGAATAAAAACAAACTTACACTTCATGTTGGAAAAAAACAAAGTGCAGTTAATAGGGTCAAATAAAAAAGTAAACAAAGATACTCGCATCAATATTATAAACAGAACAAATGTTTTGGAAAGGATAGATCAATCAAAACTGATAGGTATCATATTTATTGACTCCAACTCACCTGGACAAACCAGCATGACTATGTATGTGAAAAAAAAATTCACAGAAAATAGGGGTTCTAAAAAACCTAAGACACAGTCTAGATAATAAAACCAGACTGAAAGAGTGCAGAATCAGGGACATCAGGTCCCTTCAACTATTCAATCAATAAGTTGGATACCATTTTCTGACCGAATCTCATACAAAAGATCCCTTATTGTATACATACAATATAATGAAAGGAAGAGCACCACCCCCCCCCCCCCCATCTCATGCATCTAAAATCATTGTCATCAATACCACTGGTAAAGTGCATACATCAAGACCAAACACTTAAACAATTTAAAAAGGATTCAAATTCGAATAACATAATTATACTACGGAACAGCATGACAGAATCCTTGAAAAATGATGTAGACAAAATTTCGTTTCGATTTAAGAGAGAAAAAAGTTTTGATTTTCATACTTTTCACCGTTTACAAAAGCATTTTTTCTCACATCTTAGAAGCATAAAGAGGTAAAACTATCTCATGAATAAAATCACCCTGACCAATTGTTGCAAGATGCAGACTCGGGGAAATGCTGTTGAATCTCAATCGGGAATCCGATTTGTGTATGAGAAACTTTGTTTGGAGACTTTTATAAGTCAAGACAAGGAAGTAAAGAAAACACACAAAATGACAAACACACAGAACATAAAAACAAGAGCTTGGGTGTTAACCTAAGAAGGATTATAGTTTACAAAAGGTCAATATGTACACAAAATGTTCATGCCAGAAACTAGTGGTGTGTAGTTATATATTGTCACTAAATACAAGCGTCAACAGGGAGGACATGAGTGAGATCTGATAGTAAATAGATGGGAAAATATCTATGAAGTAATGACGGACCAAATGTCTGGAAATGTTGACTCATTGCCTTAGTGAATAAATAATCGTCTTATAGTTCTATTCAGAATTTTTTAACTAGTGGAAGGAAATTCCAAAATATTTTTCTCTTTTTTTCTTTTGTCCAAACACTTTTTTATGTAAATGTATATCATTTCTTGTTTTCATAATACATCAAATTTATGGCTAATTGTTATTTTACAAACACAGATAAAAACTTTATGAAATCTGGCATTTGAATTATGGGTGCCTTTTCAGGAAAATACAAGCGTCAACAGGGAGGACATTAGTGAGATCTGATAATAAATGGATGGGGAAATATCTATGAAGTAATGTCATTGGCCATTTTCATTAATCATAAAATCGTGATGGTATTTTACTTTAAAAATTGCCTAATATTATATAATGTAATAAAAAACTAAAAATGTCATCAAATCGTGATGGTTCTAAATTCCATACATGTCAATTTTCTATTAATGAATACATGAGAAACAAAACACAACATTATATGGAATTACAAAAAGTACTATGATTTTTTTTCTACTCAAAATGCTGTATACTGAAAATCCTTTTGAATGTGGCTAAGTAGTTGAAAGCTTTGGTATGTAAGCAACATTTTGTAGTTCAATTTGTCCTTCATTTTGTTACCTTATTGTTGATTTTCCTACCTCGTAAGTTTAGTGTTCCATTTCAGTAATGGTGTAAAGGGAGTGATATTTTATGATGAAATCAGAGTAATTAGACAAAAAAAAAACAATACAGATTTCTTTTTTTTGGTTTTGGTTTTTATTGAAAAGATTAAAGAATAGAATTATAGATTGAAGCCAAATATCTTTAAATACGTAAAGTTATCCCAAAAGAAGTTTTATTATTCTGTTTCCTTTTTGAAAATGAGAGACTCCTAGAATTGTCCAAACATTTATTTATTTATTAGTTATTCATGTGTTCATTCAAAATTCTGACCAATCTCACTGATTTTAATTGTACTTTTTTTTAACACTAGCTATGACGTTATCATTTTTTATTGGATTAGTTGAATTGTGTAATTGAATTATTCTTTACATCATTTAAAAGAATGTCAAATTTCATAAACTATATTATAAAGCTCAACGTTTGAAATAAAATTAATTACGTTGCCTTCCTCGCAACAGAAAGATTTAATATTGTATGAATTTTCAAAACGTTCATGAATATCACCTTTGGGATAGGTAAGAGATTACTGTTATGGAAATGTATACGTCTTTCGCTATTTTCCACATTATAAGGCATGCCATTTTGAGGGAATTTCTCTGTTTCCCGGATAAATTACTGCAGAGATTAAAAGGGGGTAGGTTAGGGATGCTTTTGGACTGAGGATTCACCCTTTGAATTTGGGGCCTGATATCTAGTTATGGATATTTTCTAGGGATCTACTTATCTCTGAAATTCGGATTTGGCATTTTAATTAACTGGGATATACCAGTTGAACTTTGGACTTTGTAATTACCTTGGACTTTGATTTCACGTTTATGGGGGTGGGGTTTTTTTCTGGGATTTGGATAAGGACATTTTGAAATGGACTTACACTCCTGCCCCCAACCCCCTGGTGTGTTAAAAGTGATAATGACATTAAGATGAATGACGTTTGGATGTTGATTTTTAATGTTGAAGCTTTAGGATTTTGGATCATTTGCTTGGATTTGAGATTTTGATTTTTCATTCTTTGGGATCAGGGATTTTGGTTTTTATTTTCTGGACATGTGCCTTCTTTTTTTCATTTCCTTCCACGTTTGAATGAAAGTATAAAGGATAGGATTGCTTGCAGTATTAAGAGGCATTACAAGTACCGTCATCCATGTAACTATTGTAGGGTTGATTTCAACACCCAGTAAGGTGACTATTGTTGTTATGGTGATTGGTAGAATACAAACCATATTGCTGACACTGAGAGCCATTCCATTAACTAGGGCTTTCGTATGAATTGGGTTACCAGTGTTAGTGGCTTTATGTGACTTTCTTATTGAATGGTGTATTAGTCCATAGCAAAAGAAGAGCCCAAACATTACCACCAGATTGAGTAATATGAATATGATATCAATAGAATATGAAAGGTTGTCCTGATGGTCACCACTTACATCGAGAAGTAGACAGAGACCAGTTGGCATGGATTTCCAGTACCAGTTTGGATTGCAATTAACGACATCAGTAGACTTTCCAAGAAAACAATGATCCACAATCCAAGTATTCCTATCTTGAAATGTCCAACAGGCAAACTAGGATACAAGAAGGGTCGACTTATAGCCCCAGTTCGGTCAACAGTAAGAATGAGAAGCAAAAGAGTTGACATCTGACTGGACGCATGTGACAGACTTCCGGCCAAAGCACACATATAAGTACTTTCCCAAGAGTAAGAATATATGGCATATTTTTGGTGGAAGATTAAGCTAACAATCGCAATTTGCAATAGATAAACTCCAAAGAGAAAGTCAGATAAAGCTAAATTTAGTATAACAAAATTTTGAAGAGAGGGAGATTTTCTTCTACTTGTTTGCTTCTTTCTTTGCATTAAGAACACAACTGCAATATTGCACGTGACAGAAATTAAACCCAAGGTGTTTAAGTAGTTTCAAGATCTTTGCCAATCACTTATTATGATAATTTTCAGTGTATGCACGCAAGCATGCTTTCCAATCCAAGATGACGGCCAATCTTTAGTTGGGTAAAAAGGCTTAAATTTCTAAAAACCTCGTTGAAAGCAATTTAAGATTTGAATAACCAGAAACGTGTGTCATATCAAGACATGATTGTTGTTTTAGTATTTTCAAGATCTTTGCCAAGCACTTCTTATGATAATTTTCAGTATATTGGCACCAGTTGGCAATGCAATCAAAGATGGTGTTATTGATTTAATTTTTCAATGTTAGTATTGGTTGGTTAATTATTGCCAATATAAATGAAAATCAAATGAGACTTTGGAAAAATGAGTGGAATGAAAACCTTAGAGTAATTGAAAAGTAAACGTTTTCATTTGAATTTAAAGTACAAAAGACAATCTCAATTTCTGATTTGACTGGGCAGATTGTTGAAGGCCTTGCTCCCACTGACAATGAGGCTATGGTTCATGTAATTGGATTTTAAACATTTAATATACAAGGAATCTGTCCTACACTGACTAACATCTTGTAAATACATAAATGTATGTGTAAGATAGGATGGCACTAAATTGTGAATGGCCTTATATTATATAAGTGAAGTTAAGTTATATACAATTCTGTTTTCAATGATGAGGGGCCAATTTGAAGTTGAACAAATTAACATTTAACACAATACGAGCAGCTCTTCTTTGTAATTTTTCTAACCTGTCAGTGTGGTTTCTAAAACAAAGACCCCAGACACTGGAGTAATAGTCAAATTGAGGCAGAATTATTGATTTTTAAAGAGTCTTAAGCTGTTTTTATGGTAAAACTTCTTTTAACCTCCTTAAAACTCTTAATTCTTCTTGAAACCTTTTTACATACATGGTCAACATGCACAGACCATGTTAAATTTTCATCAATATACACACCAAGGCATTTCATAGAATTGACTCATTCAATAACTGTGTTTTCAATATTTAGAATGATGTCACGATTCTTGGTTTTGTGTTTGGTACCAATGCACATAAATTTGGTTTTGTTGCCATTAAGAATGAGATTATTAGAATCCATCGATTGGTCAATATTAGACATGGCTACATTTAATCTTTCTTTGACAAGCATAGGATCTTTGTGTGAAAAAGAGACTGTAGTATCTGCATAAATATCAATTATACATTAGTTAGTATAGTTATATCAAGTCATTTATAAAGATTATGATAAACAAGGTCCCTTTAAGGGAACCCTGTGGAACGCCAACTGACAAATAATGAGAGTCAAGGGAATAGAGTTTTTTCAATAAGATTCCGTGGTCCACACAGTCGAAAGCTTTTGGTCCAAAAGTACTGCACTGGTGACTTCACCATTTTCAATCGCCAATACCATCTATCAGATTATGAATAGCAGTAGCACATGAATGAGATGGTCTAAAACCAGACTGGCTGACATGAAGTAGATCATACTGGAGCAGGTACTCATAGGGATGAATGTGTATAATTATGCCCCTATATAATATGCTATCCTCGGTGAATATCATTCACCAAAGAAAATCAAATCAAATCAAATGGTACCATGGAAGTATTGATTAAAATCCTCTTCTGTTACAGTTTATAATATTATGATGACCTATGAATATACCTGTAGGGTCTTACATAAATGCATTCTAAAGTAGACGAATCTACAAGTTTGCTGTAAAGTCTCGATTAACAAAAGTGATGAATTTGTCATAGTACATTGTGTGCACCTGCCATTACTAATGTTTTTAGCTTCTTCCAAAAGGTGAACCACTACTTGGCAATTAGTATCAGATCTTTCACAAAAGTAACAACCTTTGAATTATATCATCTTATTAGTTAAACCTATGACAACAAAAATAGATGCAAAGATTTTATAAGATCTGCCAGTGTCTCAAAATTCAACACAAAAAAACAAGGCTGGTTGATATGTCAATCACTTTTCTTCACTTTAATGACGTCAAAATTATAACCCTTATCTTGAGTTATATCTTCTGGTCTTTTTCCCTCTAGCTCTGTCATTTCTAGTAGTGAAGATCCATTTGCTATGTTAAGATGCATGATATAGCCTGTATGGAAATATAAATTAAAAATCAATTTCATGACTGTATTTAAAATGTTATTCTTGTTCAGTATGTAACCAATTCAGTCAAAAAATAGGATAATTATGAATGCATGATGAGAACGAGAAATATTAAAGAAAGATATGTACAAACCTTTTTTTTTTAATTGAACTTTGTCTTTGCTTAATTTTTCAAAAAAGTATTTGGACTCCTCTATGTCTAAAAATTTTCTTCTTTTATTGACGTCAAACTCTTCATCTAGCTGAAAAGAGGTATAATTCCCAGTATTATTAAGAACATTAAATTAATATTATTTATGATCAATAAAAGGAAGACAGTCTGCATTTAAACCTGTTATAATCTGTCTGATACCCAAACCTTCCACCCCCCTCCTTTTTGAGATTCCGTGCATTGGACTCTGCCTTTGTTCGAGTTTTCATGATAGGGCATGCATATTAAAGTTAAGCAACGCCATTGGGGGACTGGTAAATCCTAAACAATCGGTCTTGATTTATGACTTTGATGGGTAAAAAATGTTACCATCAATTTGCAGACAGCGTAGCTTTTAGGATTCAACATGCCACCAGAGTAAAGAACTCTTTTGGAACATCTTGCGCCACCTGCTAGCAAATAGTTGTTTAAGACTAAAGATTGACCAAAGACCATAATGATTGAAGTATATTACAAGATAAAAGAACTTTTTAGTTTGGTTAAAGCATATACTCTGTACAATCGTCATCTATACCTTCTTGAGTTTACAAAAGCACCAATATTTTTTATGAAGCTTGTTAAAGGGCCTGAACCTTTTACACCAGTTGCTTTAAGAGTTTGTAAGATAAAGTATTGGATAGTAGTATACAAATGAACTAGTTAGATGAATCTACACAAATCCATAAGATAGTAGTATACCGATTTATCACATGTGGTTCAAGCGCTTTGATATTAGGGGGTTTGCTTTCAATTATACAGTAGGAGCCCAATTCACCTTTAAATGAAAGTAATTTAGATTACAGAATTTCCTCTGAACCAAGCCTGGCCAGAAGAATCCCATAAGAAGATTAATTTGCGTGCACACATATCACATTGGCTCATTGAATATACGTATGGTACAGTTATGTTAGGAATGGTCAAGGTCATACAAAGTCAAATTGTACTAAAGCACAATATTAATCATTATTATACTTTTTAATCTCTCTTCTTTTTTTTCATTGCCTTAGATATTTCACGCAATACCTCGAAATGGACCAATAACCAGATAATTAATTGAGGTGAAATCTGGTGAACAAACGATTTGAGGTAGCCTTAATCAAGATAAAAATAGAAAAGGTACTACTATGGATACCAACCTTCAGTTCAATAGATTTCATATCCTCCCCTTGAGTGAGAAAATATTTCTTGTTACCAATCACACAATAAAAAAAGGTAACGTTAGCTGGTTCATGACTTGATTTCAGTTGTACAACATATTCAACTTGTTGAAAAGTGTCTAGGAAAAAAGAAAGATTTTCTTATTTTTTTAAATATTTTTTATGCATTTGTGGCAAAACCTAATAATTCTATACTGTGATTAGTGATAAGTAAGAGTAGCATTTTTTACTCTTCGATTAGTGAATGCACCATAACTTAAGATAAAAACTGAGGCTCCATGTCAAGAATATAATCAGCTCTCAGCTGATAATCATATAATAATCAGTAGAACAGATTAGTAGTCATAGCTGCTTAATGGTAGCATAAGCTTATTAAATTAAAAAAAGGGCTATACAATTTGCTAATTAGTAATGAAATTACTACATTTAATGTACTGCAGTTGTAATTCTACCTTTAAATATCCCTGTTTTTTTTCTAACAGTAACAATTTTAATAAAAATAACAGGACAGGTTGATGTATAAGTACAGTATTTGCATAAATTCTTTATAATATGGCCTAATGTGAGAGTAGGGAGGGCTTAAGAAACGAAAATATAATAACTATGCTGTGGCTATTTTACAAAATCTCCCATGGTTATCATTACTTTAAAAATAAAAATTGATAAAGTTTAAACTTATTCTATACAATCAAAGATTTACTCACTTAACCTAGTTTATATCTATACAGACCCACACCATTTCAATACTTACACATTACAGATACATTGTTCTCATTCTTTTCACCATGTAATGGACCCCATTTCCAAGTTATTTCTTTTTTATCAACTCCTAAATAGTCTCCGCCTCGCTGGCCAATGTAAACCTCCGCTTTCTTGGGATCACCAGATAATACAACATTGCCATTCCTAGTATCTTTAGGTTGTTTTGATGTCAGTTGTCCTACTTTTGAAGTTTCTTGAAAAGTGTCCGAAATTGAAAATAATAATGTTTTATTAAATTAAAATTATGCATTTGTGGAAAAAACTGAATAATTCCATATCATTGAAAGAAGAGATACATATAGTTATGTGTAGTAATGGTAGAACTCATGACATAAATACTACATGAAATGTACTGCAGATGTAATTCTAGCTTTAAAATAATTGTATCACTAAAATTAACATAAAAAGTTGATGTCAAAGAGAAAAGACAATATTCTACTAAAATAAACGACACTGAACGTTTTAAGATATGGTCATATATGAGGTTATGGAAGGTTTGAGAAACCAAAAATATAAGGCATGGGCCACCTACAGTAAACATGTACTTACGTCTCCTTTGTCCGTTTCCAAACTGATTTGAACGGTCTTCATCTTTAACTTGGTCACCCTTAATCGCTTTTCCGTTCTTCTTGGTTTCAGGGTTGGTATTCACACAATCATCTTTGCGTATACAAAAAATGTAAGGCTTTTCTTCCTTATTTGTTTTCCCTAAAAAAATATGAGCATATCATAGATAATCATATAACCCCTCCTTCCATAGACACTTCTCAATATAATCACTCAACCTCCATACTTGTGCTACTCATATTCACCCCTCTTATCCATATACATGTGTCATTCCATCAACAGATCCACCCTACCCCTTATATTGATTTAAGATGGTCCTGTTTTATATGTGGATGATATATCAAAGCTGATTTCTTTTTGTTTAGTCCTTGATGTTTTTTCCAAAATAAGGAGTGTTTTTGTAAGTGAAAGAGTTCCAGAATAGGATCATCCAGGTAGATGGTTTAAAAGGGGAGGTTAAAGATAAGGGCTTTCTGTGATAATGCAGCTATGAAACTATATATAAATGTTATTTTTGGCTTAATGACATCCTTAGCCACAATTTGTTATAATCAAATTTGTTTGCACTTGCTATATGATAATTATATTAAAAAAGTACCCCAAAAATTAAAACAATTAACTAATCGCATTTTGATAGCTTTGATGTCATGTCCTAGAATTGTTATTTTATTTTAACTTTACTTATCCTCTTATTCACGTCTAGGGCATAAGGCCACACGATTTTTCCACTTTTCTCCTTCCTTAGTGATTTTCCCTGCCTCTGACAAGCTGATTTCTGCTGTTAAGTGTTTCTTAGAAGTATTGGACCCAGTGTTGGCTTTGACCCCTTTCTGTGGTCAGTTTGTTCCATCTTTGTATAGAATAAATGATGATGTAGGATGTTTGTAGCTACATGATTATGGTGTTTGTGATTTTAAAGACTTTAATAATTATGGTGTTGGTGATTTTTAAAGACTTTACTGATTTATCCTTGTTGTGCTGCTGCTTCAGCTTCTACAGCCAAGCTGTCTATATAGAATTCTTTTATCTTTTCTAGCACTCTTCTTTATTTCATGGCCTTTGGTTTTGTATGTGTTTTTTTGAAGTCTTTCCTTTATTCTTATTGACTTTGTATTAAGTATTTGTTCTTTGGTTTTAGTCTGGGGTTTTTTTCCGTTTTTTTTTACTTTTTTCAATTGTTATATCCCTTTTAAAATGAAAATGACTTTTAAGATAAAATTATGTAATTTTGAAAACTACCAATTTTTCAGTTTCGATTCAAACAGCCACAATTTTGTAATGGAAACTAAGTACAGAGAATTTTAAATAATAGCAAACTGTGACTAAGGATTTTCCTAAGCCAAAATTATTAACTTTCATAGCATTATTTTATACTGAAATGATATTTGTAACATAATATTGTTAGGTTACCATCAGTTATTTTGCTATCGCTCTCCTCTTCTGTGTCTGGAAAATAAAAACAAATATTTGAATCTAAAAGTGACCTGTAAAAAAAAACAATTGTGAAAATATTTGTATATTGTTGTCAAAGGCCACTTACTAGTATATAATGTATGTGAACACTTTTGGGTCTGGTAGTTAGCAATAATTATTCCTTGCACAGGGATGACATTTAAACATAATGGCAATGATCAGGCCGTGCACAAGACACAAAATAATGGTCCTCTAAGTAATAAGTGGAGAGAGAGGATTTTCAATAAAGCTTTATTAGTGTCTTTACATTTCGCTTTGATGTGATTATGGACTCCTTCAAGAGAACGCACAACACTGCAGAAGAAAGGGTTTTTTTGAGTGGTGAGATCTACTGACTACTACCAATTTTTGATTAATAGTCAAATTTGGTCAATTTCTATATCTTTCTGCAGCTAATTAACAACAATGAAAAGCAACTTTCAGATCTAAAATTACAATTTTGAATTATGTTCTTAATTCAGATTTTTTAATTTTTTTGGATATTTTTAAAATTGAACGATATTTATGTATATTTATATATTTATATTTGTAAAAGGGAAATTTACCTTTCATTAATACTTATAGGTATACAATGAAGTGCTGAAACCAAAAATATATAATTTAACTCGTCAAAAATGTGTATTGAAAATAGCAAATGAGCTCAAACTCAAATTGTTTGTAACAGAGTTGAACCTGTTTTGCCAACTAAAGAAGAGATGTCAATTTCGCAAGCTAGACTGTCATTTTCATCTAAAATCGTGAGCCGTGAGGTTTGGGTGATATCAAATTGTAGCTAAGAATCTTAGTAAGATATATAAAGTGAATCAAATACATATATTGGTCCAAAAGATGTTATGAAAGCAGTAGAAGAGCAAGAATGAAAATAATGAATACAGAAATTATAAGTATAGGTTAAACATAGTGCACAATATGATTTTGTCATATCACGTAAGACACTTTTTAATAGAAAATTTTAATTCAGTCAATTCAGGTGTCATTAAAATATTTTACTTTCATATGAATATACATGTATTATAAAGGTCTATGTTTGTTCACATTATATGTATTTTTGAGTACAAATAACAAATCTCCTGCCATTTTACTTCAGTAGTAGAAACAATGACATCTCTATTTAAAGTTTTGTACATATCTTTTGACCCTTTTGGGGTCTTTAATAAATTAGAATACAAAAATGGAATATTGGAATAAGCTTTTTGTGATACCAATGTTTATCCCATTGTTAGTGTGTAATCGGTGTTTTGATTGGTTAATAGCCAGTGTGTAATAAGTTGTATCCCCCGCTGAAAAGTTGTATCCCCC
>JAVSBT010251417.1:0-12668 GCA_033118115.1 Pharyngocirrus eroticus | reverse complement strand
TATGCTATTTTGCAAAATAGTGCGACCTAGAAACTACACCACCAGATGGCGAGACAGTCACCGGCTATAAGCTCATTAAAAAAAACCTGTTCAAACCTTAATTTATTATAAATTAATCCTATGGCAAATTTCTCAGACATGAAGTCTTAGTGTCAAAAGAGGGGAAGGAACAAGAACTTTTTTCAAACATCACCCACAAATCTAGGGATTTTTTTAAAGAAGTAGGCAACAAGTTAAAAATCTCATGTCAGGAAGAAAATAGTCCTATCCCTATAACAATCCAGGTTGATGGATGTGGTATGCATATTATATAGGTCAACAAGATGGCTCATTAAGAATTTGTGAAAATCAATAAAAATATTGAATTTCATCCAAACTTTGCTTATGAACAGTAACATTATTTTGCATATTGAAATTCAAGAAACATTTTGCTATATTTTACTTTATGTTATCATATTTAGAAACATCATGTTCAGAATATAAAATATACTGAATATCATGCTGAATAAAACAAATATCAAAATCAATGTATAATACTGACATATGTTTAGTAATTAAATGTTAAATGTTGAACTATGCCATGATGCCTGATCTAAATCATTCAATTTTTCAATTATTCATAGTTGTTTACATGTTTAGCATAAATATCTCTATGAATTTATGAAAAAATGTTTTTTTTATGCAAATAACCCATCATGGCTAAAATGTATGTCTATCTTACAATGATTAGTATCAGAATGATGTTACGTTTAAAAAGGAAGGTTTTTGTTTACATTGTTTCTTTGTTAAAAGAAAGTCATAAAGTTTGATATGATAAAAAAAAAAAAGCCCAAACCCAGCCATCAGTGAACAGATACTTGTCAACTGACTCTACAGTGCTTGGGAAACAGGGATTGTACCAAATATCTGATAGACATGTAAACAAATCTGATAATCCCATGGTAGTGTAAATCCATGTCACTTTTGACAGTCGACTATGAATTCTTGATCAATACCATCGTTTTTGTTTTATTGATATTGACATTTGACAACCATTA
Source organism: Pharyngocirrus eroticus (assembly GCA_033118115.1). Taxonomy (NCBI): domain Eukaryota; kingdom Metazoa; phylum Annelida; class Polychaeta; family Saccocirridae; genus Pharyngocirrus; species Pharyngocirrus eroticus. The sequence goes on along the minus strand of JAVSBT010251417.1, from coordinate 11,631 downwards.
TTTGGTTTGATAAATAGCTTGTAATGAAAATTTTGTCATTGTTGAATGTGATTGCTCTTGGTAACACAATCTTCTCTCCAATGTTAATAAAAGACAGAAATCGCCCCTCAGGTGACAGGTGATGGATGCGATTATTGCCCCAGTCACATACAAAGACATAACCCCATGAATCAACACAGACACCTTTAGGCCACTTGAACTCCCCTTCTCCTGTCCCCTTCCTTCCATACACCCACACTAGCTTGCCATTACTATTGTGTTTGCACACACTGTGAGAGTTCCTATTGGTGACTATGACCTCATGTTGGGGTCACACAGATATACCAAGGGCCACTCAATCCAGTGCTGATGAAGGGGAATGCCTGGGTCTGTCTTTTGGGACATTTATACACTGTATTTGTTTTACTAGACGAAATGTAAATATCCTCTTTGCTGTGGTCCACTGCAAGGCATAGTGTATACCCATTCAGTCCATATTCCTTTGCTGGTAGACTAATTATTTTTTCTATTTTTCCCTTTCTGTCTAATACTACAATTTTTCTCTTAGTTCTGTCACTTACAAATATATGTTTGTTGACAACTTCTATATCATATGCATACCCTAGGCCTTGACATACAATCTTCCCTTTTTTTTCTCCCTTCATTCCATAAACTTCTATCTTTTCTTCTCCCACAGCTATAACATCTTCATCATCAACACTCACCCCCCACACTGCATCTGTCTGCCATTTTGATTCCAGATGACATCCTCTCAGATGTCCTGAAATTTGATAATTATCATTGTTAGTTTCCATTTCAGCAAGATCTTTTTCAATGCAATCTACATTGATCATGTCTATTTTGGATCAATTGATTGTAATTTTAAATTTGTATTTTTCTCCAGTAAAGTTTCAAGATTTGCTTCTAATTTTCCACACATTTGAAGGATGTCTTGTTCTGAATCAAACTATATTACCGTTTCTATTTACAATAATTTCACAGTCATTCTTTAGGGGTAGGACATCTTATGTCAAAAATATCCTTCCCTAAAGAAATACTGTGAAATTGTTGTTTTGAAAATCGAACTGATAGGAGATCCAAATGACCAAAATAACAATTTCAAAGTGAAGAAGTTTATATAGTAGCAAATAGCAAGTATGCAATTGAATCAGACATCCTTCAAATGTGTAAAAAATGGATGCAAATTCACTATCGCAAAATAAATGCAATCAAGGATAGCTAATGCTTTTTTTACCATGAATACCTCTATTCTAACTGTCCACTAATTTGGGCCAGTTTTCTTTTATTCTAGCCTGGGTGTTAAACACTGTTTTTCGTCATAGGCCTCCAATATGTTAACAACATAAAGGAAAGTCGCCAAAATCAAAAGAACTTATTAACATCTGACCTCCTAAACCTGTTTGCATGACCTCCTGTCATCATAATTTATGGTATAAAAGCTACCCCCCCCCCCAAAAAAAAAAGAAAGAAACAGTGTTTTTTTTAAAAAAGATGTGGAATCGACCTTTATAGTTTCAAAGATGTTAAACATCAAAAGAAATCCTTTTTAAGATATTAACATATACCCCACAACAAAAAAAAGTAGTGTCAATCCCTGTCGAAAACCAAAGATCAAATTTTTAAACAGGCTTTTACCTATAATTATCTTATTTAATGATTTCTATCTCTTTTAAAAAAATAAATGTAGTGACTGTTAGAAGTGATCGATGAAATAATGTTAAACTAGATAGTTTTTCAGAATTACTTATTTATGAAGTGATTTCATCACTTTAAGCAATTACAATTTTTTTCTCAGAATCATGATTTATGCAATAAAAGGTATAAAGGTGGCTCTGAAGTGAACAATATAAATACTTGTTTGGTCCATTGTTTTTTCCTTTTTCCATTTCGGTTCTTTCATTTCGTACTCTAGTTCATCTCCCATTTCTTGTAATTTTCTTTTCTGTGTCTTTTCTAATTTTGTCAACTTTCTTTTCTGTCCCTCTTCCATTGTTTCGTCTGCCTTTCTTTTCTGTTCCCTTTTCATTTCTGGCACCTTTCTCTTTTCTCCATCTTCCGATTCTTTCATCTTACTTCTCTGTTCTCCTTCTCTCTGTTTATTCACATTTCTCTCCCATTCATCCCAAAGTCCTTCCTGTTCCTCATTTACAGTTTTCGGATCATATTCTAGAAACAAAAAGTCAAGATGACCTATGTAGTTGCAATTTATATCAAAAGTTCCTGAGAACAAATATCCTTAAGTTTGATTCATAAGGTTTTGTGTGTACCTAAATACATCTGAGTCAGAGAGATTTTGGTGAGGGTTATCCAAATCATTTTTCATTTTGTAATTGAATAATTCTGGCCTTTATATCATATGAGTACAAAATGTTTTAAAGACTCTATCACGAATTTTCCAACAGTTGCCTAACTGCTGCAATGTACACCTTGCCGATACATATTACACAAATTGTTGTTTCACCTAATTAGTTTTTTCAAAATTCAAAACCAAAGATATTTCTACTTCAATTTTGTTTGAAAGATATTTCTAATTCAGTCATATCCTACCTGTAAGACAAATGTTGGTTTTCTTTTTCTTCAGCAAGTTAATCAATGGAGTATTTGACAACATTTTTCTGATAGGACTGACCACTTCAACCAATGTTAAGCAACTTCTCCAGGCAACTGTGTCTTGCAGCATCAAAAGCATCAGTGAATGAAGGCAGGCCTCATGCTTGTCCAACAATCCCTTTTTTAGGCAAAGGCAGCTTTCTAGCAAATGAATTGCAAAGAGGCAAGCTTGTTGTAGGGTGCTTTTATCAAACTCAACCATAGCTTTGGAAAGTGTTTTATCAGCAGCATCAAGAGACCCATGTAATATATGTGACATCCCTTGGCAGGTGTATGTGATATATAAGTCTTCAGCATTACTATGAGAAAAGTCAATCAATTGTTGTGAACAGGTTGGAGCATTGATATTTTCTGATAATGCAAACATTGTCAACCATTCATACAGTTTTCTTTGATACTGTTTCTTGAATAGTACACCATCGCAAGCTTGAGGCATTGACTTATACATCTTTAAGTGATCCTTTTTCAAGATTTCTTTTAATAGAGAGATGTTGCTTCTGGAAGTTCTGACAGTTTTGATATCAATCAATGTCACACAGGCGTAAAGACGATACCCATACACACCCACCCTAGCCCTTATTTCTTCCTTGATGAAAGCGTCTGTCATAATCTTTGATAATACTGGTATTTCTTCCCCGATATTTGGAATATTATTTGAAGGTAGGCAGTAAACGGTCATCACTATGCTTCCATTAATTGCAGATTTAAAATCTGGCAAAACGCCATTTTTGATACATTCATTTAACAGTTGTCCTGATTGTTTCTGCAGTTCACTCACAGTGTGTGTTGATTCTTCTAGCATCCCCATTATCCTTTCTTCCCTTTCTTCTAGCTTTTTTATTTTGTTTAACAACTCTTTGTTTTCTTTTTTCAACTCTTTGTTTTGGTTTTCCAACCTAGCAGTGTATTTTTTATCTTCCATCTGAAGAGTAAACAGAAAACTTGACAAAACTATCAAATATACAAGTATTCCATTATGTACATAAATCAAAAGGGTAATTTACTGTCAGTCGGGTTACATTTAAACAGCCAAGGAGGTAATTTCATCATTCTAATGATATAACTGTTCTTAAATATCTCAATAATTATGACATAAAAACTCATTTCAGAATTACCCTTATTAATCGACGTGACAAAACATATAATAATAATAATTTCAAATATTCGCGTCAGAACAGTCATACATAGTATATAACTGTGCTTTCGCATATGCACTTTCAAGGACAATAATGACCATGAAAGCTTACAATAGAGCAGTACATTAACACTGCTATTGGCTTATGAGCACCCAAACCATTTTACAAAATATATTGTTGTTTATATATTATTTAATACATAGTTCATACTTGTTTTTCTTCTTTTGATATTTTTCTTTCTTGTTCTTCCTGTTCACGTTTTATTTCTGAACGAATTGTAAGGGCTGAAATAAAATGAAATACAAAATGTATAATGTTTCAACCTAATATTCTCATGAAAACTCTTCATAAAGCATATTAGTAGTCATTTTTAACATGAAGTTAATAGTTTTTTCAGCTTGAATTGTTGACCACAATTTGATTGCATTCATATTTCAATGTATTTGATTTTACTCACAATGAAAGAAAACCATATAAGTCTATTTTTTAAAAAAAACTTTCAATGTGGGAGAATATAAATATTCTTAAATTTAAATCATAGGCAGATCCTAGAATTTTCTGAAGAGAGGGCACAAATATTGTTTTACTAAATGTTACAAGCCATTAGTAGGAGGGGGGGGGGTGACTGTCTAGTGTCTAAAAAATAAATAAGCATTTCATCATTCAATTACAAAATCTTAATGCATAGACAGGGTATCATCTGCCCTGAGGACACGTTTCTGTTAAAAATCTACATTGTACATATTTTTTGACAACTTGAGAATGCCTGTAAGTATCAGATTGTCAGGTCAGTGAGCAAAGTGAGGCTGTTGGAAGTGGGTGATTTTCAACTAATACTGTTTTGAGGCTAAATCTAAGTAATATAACAGACCTATGTTTCTAAAATATGTAAACAAAAAATTGTCTAAACAGCAGAATAATGATAGAAGTTTATCTTAATTTGCTAATAACTTCATATTTATTCCTTCTTTTAAAGAATTCAAAACCTGTCTTAATTGCAATTGTGCAAGCCTTTTAATGCTGATCAGATGGTTACGCCACCCTTGTTAAAAATATGGACATTTGAGGGGGCTTAATTCTTGTTTGGATACAAAATGCACTGAATAAAAGTGATAACCATGTTTATTACGGATTTTGTACAATCTACTTAACATTACTCTGACCCTTGCCCACCCACCCCTCATCTGCCTGTAGAATATGATTAAAAGTCAGTGTGTAGTCTTACATTACAAAGAAATATGAATGGTATTTATTTACCTAACAAGTCTCTGTCCTCTTGCTTTTCCGATTCTTGCATTGACTCCTAGTGGTGTTTCTCCGTGTTTGTTTCCTGTTGCTGCATGGTGGGTATAGCTTTACTGTTTACTTGGTCTTTCCTCAGATCCTGGCCAACTTAAAAATATAAAAAAGGAAAGAAACTTTTAAATAATGATCATATCAAGAATTTTTCTCTTCGGTCTCATGGCAAATTTCAAACATGTCTAAACGACATAATGGTACAAGTTTCATTGTATGCATATATTCTACTTTAATAACTCTAAAATGTAGGTCACTGAATCACACCAGAATCATACTTTGGAACACCATTCAACTTTTTTGACAATCGGCAATGTTGACTAATATAAAAGGGACATCTGAGTGAATGTTAAAATGCTTTTCTACAAACCTTGCTCTTCTCTTTTCTGTTCATAATTCTCCTCTTGTGACTTTCTACTGGAATAGTTTTCTAGAAATAGATCAGAACAACACTAATAATAACTATCTTATTTTCATTATCAATAAATTGTTAAAGTTGTGGTTTCTATTTGATGTCAAATGAAGAGTATGAGGTCAAAGTATGGGAAAACAAAAACACTTGTCTGATTCATACTATATTTCTAAGGATGAGGTCAATGATTATTATATCATATATCTACTAACATTCATATAGCGCCCCGTCACTGATGTAGTGCTCTAGGGCTCTGTACATTATAACAAAATATAAGATGAAAAATATCGTTGAAATAAACATGTTTTAACTAGTTTTTTGATTTTAACAGATATGTGTTTTTTCTTAGATCGGAGGGAAGGGTGTTCCAAAGGCAGGTAACAGCATAATGAAAACGTCTTTCTCTGTGCCTTTTCTTAACTGATAGTAGTTGCAAGAAAACCTGCCCACCTAGTCTAAGTTCTCTATTAGGTTTATATTATTTGATAAGGCCCTGCAGGTATCCAGGTGTCAAACCATGCAGGGCCTTAAACATTTTCTACATACCTTTGTTATTGTCTTCTTTTGCATTGCGTAGTTTCTTTGATTGATCTTCGAAAAAAAAAAAAAAATAGAATAGCATAGTTCTGATAATGTTCATCTGTTGTGTTAAAATTGTGGTTTTCATTTGACATTTATATAGGGTAGGAAGTCAAAGTATGGAAAAACAAAATATTCCAAAATACATTTGTATATCTAATGTCAGGCTTTGGCTGCATGCAAGAATGCCTAATATCAAACCATATATTATGTCCTTTAATAAGACAATCTTGCCTGGAATCAAACCATTTAATTTTATTTTCTCAAAGCATGCTGTCAATGTACAATGTATTTAAAACGATCGATCGAACACACAAGGTTACTGCAAGAGTTAATACCCTGATGATGAATGTGTATTAAAGATTACCATACCATGGTCATCGATGACAGCTTTGAGGACATGCCCATGGTCTTTAGCAAGGAGAGCATTAAAAAAAAACAGGATATCCTTTGTCTTTTTTTTCATCAAGATGTCCAAAAGATCCTCGGTCTGTTCACTCCCTGTTGTATTGGACTGAAATTAGTTCATTTCGAAAGATATCAGTTTTTCTAGACAATCATGCATGGTGATTTACAATTAGTTTGATTGGTACAATGGTTTAGGGCTTAAAGCACTCGAACCAATTGTGAGGAATTAGTATACTACTACCCTATACTTTATCCCACAAACTCTTGAAGCAACTGGTGTAAAAGGTTCAGGCGCTTTAATGCTAGTCTGTGGGTAGCTTTTTTTAGAATCTTATACAAATCTAATTTAAGCTATTTCCAATATAAAAAGATAAGTGGTTTGTTAATAATTATGCAGAGAAATACTATAAACAGAGAAATTTAAATGATTGTAAAATAAAGTTTTGTATACTTACTTTAATTGACTCTTTATTCCTATCATTTATGACAAATTTCGAATACAGGTGTGTCAATAGACCATCTTTTAAGATTATGTATTTAACCAGCTTTTCATAACCGCTCTGTAATAACTCTCTGACCTCATCATCTGGAAGGCTTTAGCAAAAAATATATATAAACAAATACTATAGTTTCTATAGAAAATGATTTGTACAGATTCATGATTGATAATGATTTGTAACATACATGTATGTACAGACAATGCTTTCTTTTCTAAAAGTTCAAATAGGTACATGTAGAACAGAACCTTCATGAATAAGTACCTTTCCATTTCCTGTAATTTAGCCTTGAGACATTTAGTTTCATTTTCCTCAGCCATGTTTTGCTTTGTCTAAAGTCAATATACCTGTAAACAAAATAGTATCTCAATGAGGACATATTTGTATGTAGAAAATATCAGGCCATTTTAAAATAATTAGTTCATCATCTTGAGATGATGTAAAATATACAAATATACTGAATTTGACGTATAAGCTAATATTATCCATGTAAAGCATATGAGCAAGCCTTACAGTTTATCTTATAATGAGCTAGCTCACATTAGCATAGCTCCACCCATATATAGGTCAACTTATTCACAGTCATATCAAACATGCTGTCATAAGCGTGTACATGTGCATATCTAATGGACAACAAAATATTCAAAAATAAGCATTATGTGTATAGCATTCTGTCTATTTGTAAGTTAAGATATCATAGGTTTTAATTCTCAAGGTCTTTGACGTATGTTCATTGACCATTTTGTCTCTACTATTTTTAGTTTGATCTAACTTGATTGTATTATTTCAAAGTCGAGGTTAAGACCTAGTTAAGACATCCCTGAACATGTCTTAGGCCCTGTCTACACGACTCACCTCTACCCAACCTTGTTGGTCAACACAGTCAATTGAGGATATAATAAAATAATAATGATATTAATGCACATAGTAAAAAAAGCCATCTAGCTAATATCAACTGTCAAAATGAAAATGCTATTTTCTTTTTATCAGCAGACTTAAATGATTTTTGTTGTTCGATCCTTCTAATCTGACATTGTGATAACGTCCTAACTTTGAAAGGTTTTAACCTTTAAAAAATGATAAGAAGAAAACACATCGAAAAATACTTTAAACAAACTTAATACAAAAACTCACCTTAGAAATATTTGATTTTTGGCTTTTTCCTTGTGTTCTACATCGTATGGATAATTGTTTATTTAGCAACATGTTTTAAAAATAGTAAAAGTATCTTCATCAAAAGTTCTGAACAAAAATCATTTAATTGAACATGTAACTTATTAGACAGCTATAACATCGTAGAATAGTCTAAATGGCATTTGACAATACGATAGTTATCTACAACATTCACCTACTTCCTAGAGCCAAAAAATCCAACAATTTGCAGTTCAATATGGCGGAATATAAAGTAATGTCGTCATGGTAAAAGTTTCGAACCGTCAAAAAATCCTAAATATAGAATTTGTTTTTGATAATACACCATTCGGTCCACGAAAAGGCCAAAGCCAGCTTGGTAGAAGTGTTAGTCTAAACATGTATAGTTTCTTTATGCTGTCCTCTTGTTGTTCTTAACTCAAATACTTGTTTCACGATCATTCGGTAGTGACACATAATATTTTCACTTCCACAAGACAAGTTGAAAGCTATACTTGTGTATCTTCCTGTGTCCTATGCCAATATGATGTACACCGACGTACGAGGAGTGTCAGATTTGCATCAGTGCACATGGCAACATGATCTTAGTTTGATTCATATGCATGTGCACATTTTTAATGAAAAAAACCAACTCTGAACTACATGTTTTCTCTTGACTAATTTCGGTGATGAAAATCAACATAATTTCACAATATTTGTATTACTTTGTCATACTTTTAAGGAATATTCTTGAACTCTGAAAACATGAAAAATATTTCAAATTAAAAATCAAGAATTTGAAAGTTTTGAGGTAATCCTCGTTGATACAATGGCCTTGCATGAGGGACAAAGATGTCAAACATGGTTCTAGGCCTTTTTTATAGACATGGCAAGGGTTGAACATCAAAAAAAGCTTCTGTTGTAAAACAAACTCCAGAGAAAGGTATTGTACATGCTATCATACCAATACATTTCAAATTGTAACACAATTGCATCAATATTGAAAATAATAAAGATATATAAAAATAAACGAACGACACATATTTCTTTTTATGTTGCTTTTTTTGTCAAAATTAGCCAACCAAATCAAACAAATTCATTGTAGGCTTGTAAATATACATTTTTGGTTAGAAATATAGAGATATTAAGACATTTTTGTAACCACCAAATTTGTTGCGTAGTCTTGAAATATGGAGTTCCTCTGCCCTTTTTTTTTGTTTTTACTTATAACACATAATCGTGTATAATTTATGTTGCATAATGTTTTTTTATCAGCTTGGATAAACAAAGGCATACATGATAAGGACATTGAGACTCTACCAAATTGTTAGGCTTTTTTTGAAACGGTGTGCTGGGATATTTAAGCACCCTTTGAGGATTTTTTTTCTTTCACTTAGAACATTTGATTTTTAAATAAAATGATTTATCCTTTTGTTTAAAAAATGTTAAATTCAAGATGTGATAAGAACAAAATATATGTTGACCAATATTTGCAATGTTTGCCCTTTTAAAGAAGTTCAATTTTTCCAAGGGTGATGTATTACTCTTTTTAGCAATAATTATTTAGTTTTTAGTTTTACTGTTTTGTTTTTATCTGATTATAGCTGCTGGACACATACGCCTTAATTGTAGTGGCTACATCAATCTCCTTCAACATCATTCACATCCTAAATAATAGAAAAAAAGAGTATACATAAAGTAACCAATTAATTTCAAAAGGAAAATATATTGTAGTGCAGAGGGACCATATAGGATCATGACTGATGCACTATTCGATAGATCAAAGGTTGCGGGTTCAATCACATTACCACATGATAAAACTTTATGATTTAATCATTGGTCTTTATTTAAGACTTGCTAATGGGTATAGTATTCTAAGGACCTTGAGAAAGTAACCTGTTGTTACAAGCATCCTTTTTAGATGGAGAGTAAAATGTCAGTCACTGCCACAGCTAACACAAAGCAGAAACAATGGGTGTATCGGCCAATACAGGCACACCCAAGGCCAAATTATTTACACACAGTATGAAATATTGAGTGATCCACAAAAAATATTTGTATCATTTGAGTAAGACATATTCTACATACCTTTATTACTCTTCTTCGGAAGAACTTTGATCTGAATTTTTCTTTGAATATTCGACTGGAATTTTTTTTTGAAAAAGGTCAAAATTTAAAAGTCTCTTTATAAAAGCAGTTCTTCAACGTTAGATTTAGAAATGAAAGTAGAAAAAAAGCATTAGTTCATTGCTATTTTTGTAAGCTGTGTTCGTTTATTCTACAATAAGAGCAGAAATATACTATGATTTCAAATTGATTAAATATAAAGTACCTTGTTCTTTAATGACTGTTAAAAAATGTGTACTTGGCCTTTATCATAGAGAGCTTTAAAAAAATCAATGATTTTCTTTTTCCCCTGCCTTGATAGGATATCACATACTAGTTTTTCATTTTTTTCGCTCGGAGTCAATATCGGTAACTAAAAGAAAAAAAAGGAGATACAGATTTGAATATGAATACCCTTTTAATATTTTGAACAATAGATTTAAAATTCAGGTTGTAATAATTATTGGCAAGGAACAATCTTTGTGACAGACATGCATACAAAAGTACATATCACAGTACACTTTTGTACTTACGGTTTTCCTGAATCCTTGTAAAATGATGTTCATGATGGATGGATTATCCATCATGAACATCATTTTTTATCTAATGGAATAATTAAAAAGACAACCAAATCCCTGAATGACATACAGTCCCAAAAAGAACTAATGCATACATCTATAAAACAAATATTAATGGTGGGCATTTATCAAGTATCATTTAAATTCTCCTTTTGAAACTTCTTTTTTGAAAGCTTTTCCTAAGCAGTGACACTTTTGTTTCAGAACTGTAAAAATATATCAAAAATAATTATATAAATAGAGCTATGGAAAAAAAGGAAAGATAATTAGTAAATAAGCAATGAAAAATAGACAGTCGACCAGTAAGTCGATATCACTAGCTGATCTTTGAGCAAGTTGTGTGCAGTTACCCAGGGGCCAAAATAAAATTATTTCATAGAACCAATATACCCCGTCATTACAATGGGCAATAAGGCATGGCAATTTTATGACCCCTGCAAGTAAAAACGTTGGACCATGAAAGAGTTGTCTTTTAAAATGCATAGTTTTTTCAAATATGAAGAATTTTTAAGAAGAGAATTTAAATCACCCTTGATAATCACCCACCATAAATACATCAGATCAGGAACACTTGGGGGAGGAATATGATTTCAGATTTTGCATTATAACCCACAATGTTTCATAGACTATAAGAAAGCTTTTGACCGTGTGTGGCATAAAGGACTACTTAAAGTCATGCATCATTTCAACATGCCCCGCAAATTGGTAGAACTCATACAAGACCTCTACAGCAAAGCTGTCAGCGCTGTACGCTTTGACAACGGCCTATCTGAATGGTTTTCTCAATCTTTAGGAGTAAGACAGGGATGCTTATTATCACCTGACCTTTTCAACATCTTCCTAGAACACATTCTTCGCGAAGCTCTGGATGAACTAAA
>JAVSBT010251195.1:0-12671 GCA_033118115.1 Pharyngocirrus eroticus | reverse complement strand
AGCCGCCCCTGTTATATAAAATTAAATAACAATGTGTGGCATGAACAATGCTTGGGGTTTATTAGGAAACGAAAAGGTAATCACTGAAAACTAAATCTGTAGGGATTAAATAGATGTTGATGATACAGAATGATTTTAGAAACATAATGTAATCATAATTAAGGGTCTCATTCGCCAACTCAAATCACACTTTTTTTGACAAAGTAAGTATTACAATGGTCATTAGACGACTAAAAAAGGGGTCATTTTTATTGATTTTTTATTGATATTCTTTTCATTTTAAATTTCTGATATCCTAAACCAAATCAGTTAAATACTTCTAGTGTTACATGTATGATATAAATCATTTTCTACAAAAAGGAATGTAAAAATGAATTGCTTACATGAAAAATATAGATAGCGTAAAAATGTCCAAAAATGGGGGGTGGGATAATAATTTCCCTCTTTTACCCTGTTTGAAATAAATAAATAAATAAATAAATAAGCAATAGCTGTAGATAATTTTGATATAAAATACATAACATTTACATGAATATTTTAGCCTCTAGAAATCAATAATGAGGACATCTGCAAGCTAGATTTCAAATCAGATATTTTTTGACGAAAAAACACAAATATAATTTTTCAAATCCTTTTCAAGAGTAATTTCACTGCCTACAACCATTTCCATATGCCTGTAAATGTATTATAAACTGTAGTAGGGATGAACAAACTATAACTAGGGGTACATAGAGAAATTAACCTTAAATATTGATGCTACAGATTTTGGCCCCCTCAGATCACTTGTGCTATAAAACTTAATTCAAAGTTCATGTATATTTATGATATCCCTTATTGGTATGGAAGGATAATTGTTTCTGAACTTTACCTTTCACAAATCCTTCATTATCTTTTCCTTTTGATGCTACAGGTGGGTTTCGCCTGGGAAGAGTAGGTGCATCTCTAGCAACTTGAAACTCATCTTTCTTGTATCTGGAGGCAGTACTAGGTTGTTTTAGGCAACTACATGTATTTCCCATTTTTGAAATAAACTTAGAAAAGGTACTAAGAACAGTAACAATCCTCTAACATGTTGTAGTTACAATGCCTATAATGATAGTCTTAATACTTTTACAGGCCTATATCTGTTGTTTTACATACAACCATGTTTATCATAATAATCTTCAAATTTCCTAAGTAAGATAAGAAAAACCATCCACTCTATGAGAAAAAAATCGATTGTGTCTATATCACCTTATGTCACATTGTCAGATTAACATACATATTGTATTGCGGGCAAGAAAGGGGTTACAAGGCTTTTCACAATTTAATTTCACTTGTTACTTAAAAAAAACATATGGTGTCATATAGTGCAACAATTTTTCATCCATTTTTTAGTACATCATGCTGGCCTTTTTGCTATTTAAGTTTTATTTAATTGAAGCTCATCTCCTACTTTAAATACACAGTTTTGACTAACAAAAATATATATTTTTGGTTTCAGTACTTCATTGCGTACATATCACCATAAATAATAGGTCATTTTCCTTTGAACAATTTATCTAAAAAATCAAAAACCTGACATGTTAAAGAAAAGAAAACTTTTTTTTACAAATTTTGAATCAACTCCTTCAATTTTTAAGATATTAAAATACAAAAACAATTTAAGTTTAGAGCATGTTTATATAGCTTCAAAATCGTAATTTTATGTCTTAATGTTTATATTTATCATTTTAAATTAGCTGCTGAAAGATACAAACATTGACCTAATTTTGACATTTTTCAAAAATGCCAAAATGTGGCAATTTTTGTAACTTTCAGCAGCTAATAAAAAAGAACTAACTTAAAAATTTAGGTATTAAATTATGATTTTGAAGCTATAAATATCCACTTTATTTAGTTTCTTTCTCAAATTTGACATCATGAAAATTAAAGAAGTTGATTCCAATTTTGTGATTTTTTTTTTTCATTTTTTAAGGAAAATATTATTTTTTTTATTTTTTTTGGGCAGTTGCGCAAGAATAAAGTTGTGGTTCAGAAACTATCTGATGTGGATAGGTTTCTCCAACACTTTAGGGCTGTATACTCATTAATGCTATCATGTTTCGCTACCTTAAAAATGCAAAATATGTATGAGATATTAAAGGTTTCAAAGTCTTAAATAGTTGAGTGAACCCAGAAGTCAGAAAGTTCATAATCTATAAAAACTAATTACTCTTATCTAATTTCAAAGACAGGACAACTTTTTTACCATCACGATATTCACTCGTAACCTATTTTTAATAACTTCTTAACATGACTGTGATAGATGATAATTGTGAGGTGCTGCAGTGTACAACAAGTTCATACTTCCAACTCAGATCACCTGGTATAATAGGACTTCAATTTTGGCTATCAGCCTAATGTACTCTGAGAATTATTATTCCTAAAACGTCTTTGTGTTACTTGCTCCCATATGTTGTTTGATTTCTATTGCATTATCCTTTATACATAAGACCCCTTGTTCCTACATCTATCATGATTCATTCCTCCAAGTTATCCTCATTTGCATACTTCAAACTAACGAATATACAAGCAAGAATTGCCATGTTAAACTCCAATGGATATTTTTTGAAATCATGTTTTTAGTATACCAAGCAGAGATTTCCTAATTATACGGCTATGGTCTATGACCACTGGGAGAAGTGATAGATGTAGGAACCGCAAGGGTTCATAACAACATATTGGAGAAAGTAACAGAAATACATTTTTCACCTTCTTTTCATGAATCTTTCATTAACAAGTACATTTGTAAGATGTGTCTTTTTTTCATGGTTTAAACACTTTTTATGGGACATATTGATATGATTAATGAAAGTTCTGGCCCAGTTTATACAGAAAGAGATAGAACACCAATCTTTTGTCATTAGAGATTAAAGGTTTTTTAAGTGGCTAAAGTGGCCGAAAGAGTCCATTGTGTGTTATTATGTCTGGTTATATTGTGGTTTACACAAAGAGTACTAGTCAAAATAGAAAAGACAATGAAAAACAAAATTCTTTTGATAAAAATAAATAGTTTATTCAAATCATATGTTTGTGCTCTAAATATTTGAATTGATTATCATTATGTACTATTGACTTCTGATAAAAATAGAAAATAATTGGTCATATTACATATTCATTGCGTTTAAATATGAATGTACTGAATACTTATACAACACTGTTTCAATCAAAGAGCTAAACATTGGTAAATTGTGCAATCAATAAATATCTTTATGGCAGAAACCAATGTCTTGGTGAGCTATTTGAACTGATCTTCAATTTTCTTTGGATACCAGCTAGAACACCAAAAGGATAATTTTGGATATCTTTTCATATCAAACAAGATTAATCCATTAATGCCACTTGTTTTACCCTTTTCCCATTTTCTATGTCTACATCAATGATATTAGAGCAGCAGGTACTTGCTTTTAAACTGAAGAAGATGGAAATTTGAATCAAATATATCAACTAAAATATGTTACGTTTGTTAAAATGCTTACTATGGCAGAGCTAATTAATCTTAACTTTGAACAAACGTAGTACATGTATCTTACAAAATCATAAATATACCATTTCACAACACTAATGTTCTATCATGGTGCTCAAACAATAAATTGTTTAATTTATTTCTTCTTATAAATATTCTATTCAGAATAGTAGTTTGTAACTCCTTCCTTTTTTTCAACCTGTTACTGGTTCAGATTTCTCATCTTGTGTGGATGACTCTGTAGTAGATACATTAACAAGCTCATCTTTTAGGTCTGGAGGAGGATCAAGGTGTTGATCCTCATTAGGAAATCCAACCCCTGTAAGGGTGAAAAGATATGTCAACATTCATTTTGTTTTTGCCTGACATACATGTAAGTGAAAGATTGCTGTTTTTATTCAGAATGATTGTTACATGTACCTGATTCCTTCTCATCTTTTGAATCTGTCACTGATTCAAATTTCTCTTCAGGCTCTTGTTTAGGTGACTTTGTGATCAATTCGTCAATAGGCTCATCTTTTGGGGGCGAAATTTTTTGTTCGGGGATGCGACCTTAGAAAAGTAATTTTAATGGTCAAATTAGTCTTTCTGTAATGAATGTAAATTCAAAATCAAAACCTAGTACATGTAAAAGCTTTCTTTGTCTTAAGGTTTAAAGAACGCCCTTAATAATTGTGACATTTTATTAATGTTTTTCTTAGTTCCCTTTCACTAATGATCAATAAGTGTGTAAAATTCTTTCTGTACCATTTTAACTAAATATTTGAAATGTCAAAAATGATGATTATTACAATAAATACTAAATAATCCTTACCACATGAATTATCATTTTGTAACATAGGTGCAAATAGTTCTGCCAGAGCTTTGAATGTAGGCCTTTCTTCTGGTTTAAGTTTCCAACATAATTTCATAATTTCGAAAATAGAATCTGGGGTGTTTTCAGGCCTAATAGGCTGTTTGCCTCTGGCTACATGCATCATTACCTGAGTTTTTGTCTTGTCTGTGATAAAAAAAAAGACTATAATATGTATTCAACTTGATTTTTTTGTCAACATTAGAACATCACCTGCAAATGGATAACATATTTACCAAATGCACCATGTTCCATCTGATGGTAAAGGTAAAAAAATATCTATTCCTATCTAAGCTATCTATTAATCTATGTATCTGTCTAAATAGTTGATCGTCTTTATTAGATTATTTACAATATCTGTCTACCCAGAAACTGCTCAATTGTAAGAAGCAATTACTTCTTATCATAAAGAATTATGGCAATGGATCCTAAAACATAAGCTATTAAAAAAATCCACATTCTGATTCAAAGTTGTTTTAATATGGAATTTGACATTTTTTAGATAAGGCCATGCATTCCAAATTGATTAGGTAGTCGATGGAATTTTTTGTATAAAATTTGGGTTGTTTGGTTCATGAATTGTATTGAAAATGTGCAATGACAGAAATGTAATGTTAGAAAGTAAATAAAACCTCAAAGTTACGCCATAATCCTTTCTTTGAAGAAATCACAATAAAGAGCACTATTAAATAAATATCTTTCAATTACCAGGATATGGCTCTTCACCACAGGACACAATTTCAAAAAGGGCAATACCAAAAGACCACACATCAGAATTTGTTGTCCACATTCTATTTTCTAGAGACTCTGGGGCTGTCCACTTCACAGGAAAAGGACAGGCTATATTAGGGAAAAAATATATATGAATATATCAGGACTATATAGCCTTAGGGCTAAGGTTTATAAATGCTCAAGGAATAATGTAACTGATCATGCTTGTATAGCAGGAGTGCTAATCAAATTTATATAGCAGTTTATCAAAAGTGCATGAAATTATTAATTTTTTGCATATTTTTTTAACAAAATAATAACATAATGACATAACTTTATTATAACATATTATAGCATGCAGGTTTAGATTGGGATTAAACATAATTTTTTTTTTGTTTCAATATCAATTGAATTTGTTTCATGTTTGAAAATAAATTGTTTTGTTCTAAAGAATATGTGTTTACCCTGATGATTTTCATCCAGTTTATTTTGATCAATTAGGTTTGTCAAAACAACATTCTGGGGTTTGACTAACTTAGTTAGAAATATTATTTTAGTGCAGCATGATAGAACCAATGTGGAGTTCTCTTACCTGGGTCTTCATATTCAATTTTATCGCCTGAAAACGATCGAGCCAAACCAAAGTCTGCGATTTTTATTTCATTCTTGCTTCCTACCAAAACATTTCTTGCTGCAAGGTCTCTGTGGATCATACCTTTTCCTTCCAAATACATCATGCCAGCTACAATCTTGACATGTAAATATATATTGAAAAATGATACTAATACTAATGATTATAGTGTGTTTAGATATATGAAAGCTGAAAAATGAATAGTGGAGAAGCGTAGTCTAATAAAAGAATATAAACTAACTTTACTTTAGAATATTATAAACTTGAGTTGAATACATTAATACCTCTGAAGCAATTGTAGAAATTCTATGAAGAGACATAGTTTTTCCTTTACAGTCTATCTGTAAATAGCTCAATAAACTTCCTTTTTCCATCCACTCCAATACGATGTGAAAGTTGTTTTCCTGAATGTAATGATGATAGCATTGAATGAGATTTTTATGCTGGATTTCCATCATTATTTTAACTTCTCTCTCCCAATCATACTCAGATACCTTGAGCTTCTTTAGTTTCTTCACAGCAACAGTTTTTCCTTTCCACTTTCCTATCAAAACAAAATGTAAAAAGAAAGCTCCATGATCTGTAAGTAGGTTATGAGATGTTGATGTAGTCTTTAATTCTTTCTTTTACAAACAATTGTATTATTTCATTACCAATTCTTTTTTTTCTAATGTATTTTTTCTTTTTAATAGGCACCATTGCAAATAAGTCTATGACTTTTATGGGCTATCTTAAGCAAATTTGTTTAGTTTCTGTTTCTTCCTGTGTCTCATTTCATTCTGTATCTTTGTATATCAATTATCATGTTTCTTTGCCAAATCAAATCAAAACAAATCAAATCAGGATAGAGATATCTCAAATAGACCAAAATCCATTTGATAATTAGTAAAGATATAGTAAGACTCCAAATATCATGGTTGCTTGACCAAACCAAATTTTTGGTCTAGGAATTTGTAACGACTTAAACCTACCTTTGAAGACCTGCGAAAAATTCCCATTGCCAATTGGTTCCTCTGTATCAAGTGTAATGTCTTCAATTACTTTTGGATTTTTACAAGGTTTTTCCAATTTCATGCTTGTAAGTACTTTTGATTCTTTTAACAGAAGAAAGAATAAAAAGAGTGTCAACTCATGAAAACACCTAGAAATGGGTTACTTTTTCAATAGTAGCAAATATGTTATTGGTTCCAAGATCCATTATGTAGAAACAATTATTCTTACTTTGGAACAATGTTTTTTATGAGGTAAGAAATAATCTCATAAAAAAACATTGTTACAAAGTTGAATAATTGTTTCTACTTTTTCAATGTTCATGTAATACTGAAATTACATGTTTAAACATTGACATGTGCTTTATCTACTTTATGAAGTGCTTAAATATCTTCCTTTGTTTTTCTTTATAGTGTGTACATGTATAAATAATTCTGTTTTTCATGTTTTTAATATAATTTTCCTGTTTTGTAAACACTTTTACTTTTTTCGCTCTAGAATATAAACCCTTAGAAGAGTTGTTGATGACTTAAAACATGTAGGTTTCAATTCAGACCGCACATCTTTATTAGTTGATCTAATCTATTTATTATTTTTTGGATTTCACATTATTGTTTTGTATATAGACTACAAGGCCATGGGGAAAACAGTCAGAACTTGACTGATTTGGCCACCCTGCCTATATATACTTGAAATAAAAAATATAAATAAAGAAATATCTTTTATAATATGAACTGTAAGTGCTTTAATTGTTTATATTATAACTTGTTCATATATATTACATAAGAGGATTTCTTATTATTATTTCTTTTCTCTTTTTCCAAGATGTATGTGATAGGTATAATAAATGCATAGTTACTAAATGGCCAATTACCTTGACAAGCTTGTATAAACACATCTAAGCTTGGGTATATCTCTTCTGAACCTTTGATATAGAATCCTTGTTTTTCCTGATTATGAGTAGTCATTCTGATTGCATGTTTTTTTATCCCATCTTTTGGATCTTCTGTCAGCAAGTAGATTGCAAATCCTCCCTGTGAACCGTCTCTTACTAAGAATGTTCCTGGAGCTTGATCCTTATCATTTTCTAAGACAGAGATGGCATCATCCATGCTTATTTTTCCAAAATACCACCTACAAAAAAAAATGAGTGATAAAGGGAGTCAGTAACAAAAACAGTAAAATTATAGCATAGGTGGCACTGGATTTTTCATCAAATAATTGATAAAAAAAAAGAGAAAATACTAACGCATTTTGATGAACATTTTCATCCCCAGGTTCGCTTACATATAGCTTCTGTACATAGCCTTTCTTTTTGCTATCTCTGTGTTCAACAAAATACCTATTGCCTTCCCTAAAACAAATTTTGAAAAAGTGACAAATTAATACAAAGATGATAAATACCAAGCTGTCTGTAATGATATTGTTATTAGTAAACAAGAATGGACAATTCTGTTTTAACCAGTTAAAGGTTTCAACAGATTTTCTACACAATCAATCAGTTATCCATAAATAACTTCTTTAAAATACAAGCAAGAAGTGTACATGTGGGGATAAATAACTTACTCTTTCTTAACTTCCAAGACATCGCCAACTTTAAATTCAACATCATCTGCACCTTTTGTTGTTGGGTTGTAATTATACAACGCTTGAACAGTTATTTTTTTGTCTTCCTCATATTTAAATGAGACTGAAATGTTTGAAAGATATAAATAAACATTTTAAAGAGCAATTTATGAAATATTCAGATCTAATGTAAATATGTGCTGTAGCAATACAAAGTAATGCAAATTTGAAACAAATATCTGCAATATTAAAATAACATCTACTGGGGCATCATCTCCCTTTATATTATTCTTGTCTGAAAGATATTTACAGATATTCCTGTCACTCACCTCCTTTAGTTTTATTTGGCTTATCTTCCTCATATTCAGATTCTTTGTTCTTTTTTTTTTCACATGAGGGATCTTTGTCTTCTTCATACCTTAAACTTTCTCCAGTTGTTCTTTCAGTAGTTATTCCTGAAAAAAAGATAGTTCTATTTATATCATTTTGGCTTTTTGAAATACACTGTATGTATAAAAGGTATTTCTGTAGCACCAAAAGTAAAGATTTTTTTTTCTCAAAGGCACATTACAACTAAAGTAGATGGGCCAAACAGATGAGTTTTCAGTAGCTGCTTGAAAACATCCAGAGTGCAAGCACAACTTATACTTGGAGGCAATCTAAGAGCCTGTTTTATAAAGGCCCTATCCCCTTGGCTAAAAAAAGGTATGGTATTTCACTGGTTGATCTCATTGATCTAAAGCTTGTTTTGGTGGAGATCAGATCAGTCAAACATTCTGTTACTTCTCCATGAAGAGTTTAAAAACATGGAAGCCTTGTGAATCTCCTTTAAAACAGACTAAACGTTACCATATTTTCTTAAGAAAACAATTATTTTGCAGTCTTATTTTGCCCTCTTAGATGTGCATGTACCAACGTTTCACTGAAGGCTATAAGGAGTCATTGTCGTTGCATTTTTGACCATTGCAAGTAGCATCTAGGCTAGTGTATGCTACTTACAATGGTCAAAAATACGATGACAATGACTCCATCAGCAATAGTTTTGGTGGTTGCCTTGTGAAGGAATGGTCTGAGGCCCTGAAAATGATAGTTAGTGCATATCCAATCAGCCTATGAAGTGGTATTAGTCTTGAATGTTTCCCTGTTACTCACCCCTACTTGCTTGAGGCTTTGAACCTACTCCTACAATATTAAACAAAAGAAAATAATGCCAGGTTAAAACAAAGTGTTTTTTATATTCTAGCTAAAGTTATGTACTAATTGTTTCTATACATAGCCAATAGCCAGATCATTGCAAATCACATTGCTTTTACAGTTTAAAAAAACTATACTACTGTTGGTTATATGAGGGGGGTCTTATATATCAAAGTGCTAGAAAGTGTCTTTTATTTCCAGATTCTTTAGAGCACTTCAAAGGTCAACTGGCTAAATATCTTTGCAATTTTAAAGTTTTTTTCTTAAAGATTATTGACAAATCTTTTTATTTAGTATCAACCTATTAGCATTAACATGTGTTCCTCAGCTTTAAACTTTTCAGTCGGTAAGCTATATGTCATTTGACCGGTATGAGATACCAGTTTTTCCATGCAATACAATGTTATTTCTTCTTCTTCGTGTCCACTTTATAGTGTATATGCTTAGTACTGTGGTTTAGCATCCATGGTTGTAACACCTTGATGCCACTATTTTGCGCCTTTATTGCCCAGTACTTTCTACTTCAGCCTGCTTTTCTGTCAGGGTGTGCTCCCTTAGACTTTTTTGGTCTTTACATGAGAGACAGATAACAACATTGTTTTCGGCCATTGTCACCTGTGTTCTTTTATGTGCCATGGGAATAGAATCCATGACACAGGTCCACACTTTACATCCTTTCCGATGGATAGGGTCAGAAGCCAGATATTTCTGATACACATAACAGAGCAGAGTCCAGCTTTTAGCTAGAAAGAGTTTGCCCCGAGCGGGGTTCGTACCCATGCCATTGGTGTATGCCTGATCCGTGATCAAGTGCCTTAGCCACTACACCACTTGTTCCAATGTTATTTGATATTGTGGCGAAGACATTTAGCTTGTAGACTGTTTTCTGACCTTGTCAGCAATGCAAACAAGCTGACTTCAAGTCCCTTGAAGACTTAAAGTTTTGCAAAGAATTTTGATATTGTATTTAAAGTCAAAGCTAAATCTTTGCCAGAGAAAGTGACAATGTAAACAGGCCTATACAGTTCACATATGCATGCAAAAGATTTCTCAAACTCATTCAAAACCAAAATTAAAGATTGAAGCCTTTATCTTGTGAATCAGTGACAGAGAATCAGTACCTTCCTTTGATAAAATTTATTGGGTGATAGAAAAAAAACCTTAATTTTGATACCTGAACTGTACATGGGATTGGAAAAGTCTTTTCCTCTCAACCTTTGGCCTCGAGGGGGGTGGCTCCTGTTAGGCTCTGAAACATGTCTTCCCCACTGTCCAGCTCTCCTATCGTTTCCATTATCACTCTTCCTCAAGCAAGAAAAAAGGTTACCCATTTTGAAAATGTTTTTTTCAATATCAATATAACATTAGACTTACATTCCCATTTGATGATTTTACATGTAGTAACAATGGTCAGTGTTACTTTATACATTTGGTCTATCAAAATATTGAATTAATCTTCAGAACTTATTCTAGCAGATAAGAAAAGGACAAGAGCTATCTAGGTAAACTGGATATAAGATATAACCATGTTTTTTTTTATCATTTTCTCTAGTATTATCTACTTGATATTGTTTAAAGTACCAGAATATGTAATGATTTGAGTACTCTTTTTAAATACCTCATTAACTTAATCAACCTTAACAATAAAGGCGAAACCTGAAGGGGGCAAAGGGGGCATATACCCTCCTTCAGGTTATTGATAAACCAGAATAGTAAAATAACATAATATTATTATAACAAACAAACTAATATGAACAAGAATAATTTTCTGTGTATTATTTTTATCCAGATAAGAAATAATTACCCTCTTTTGCATTACTGTAGCTAAAGGGGTCCTTGTCATTGCTTTTTTGATCTTTGTCAGTAGTATATACTGGCCTGTGTGCTAGTGTATGCCATTTAAAGATATACTGTCTGCAAATTGATGGTAACATTTTTTACCCATCAAAATCATAAATCGAGACAGATCGTTTAGGATTTACCTGTCCCTCAATGGCGTCATGTGACTTTAACATGCATGCCCTATCATGAAAGCTTGTTCCCTCAAGAATCCCCTCCAACTGGAATATGGGATGTATCTCTCTTCAAAATCTGACCCCTATTCAGACTGTTGCAATAGCACCATGGCGCTCTGCAATGATCTTCAGTCCCACTCTTCATTTTCTTGAATGTCACTACTCAGTCTAGAAAGGCTTTCCACAATTTTCAAGCTAATCATCTAGATGCTTCATCTAGAATTTGTCAATATATTTGATATAATTATATGATCTCTTCATAACGATATAGTAAAATGTATTTAAGAAAATTCAAAATGCCTTGATTTTTAAGACGGCAGTGTGTACTCTCCATATTCTTCGAAACTGAGGAGAACTATCTCGTCAGCATATGCATACATCCCATTGCCAATATCATATACATGTATTGGGCTTTACATAGTTTACACTAGTAAAGAGTATAGCGTATGCCCCCATGAAAAAAAAAAGAATAAAAATTGGAATATGAAAATGTGCTTCCCTACCCCTTTAGCACAATCTTGGATCTGTTTATAACTACCGGTATTTAATAGTCATAGGCAGATCTGTAATAATTACAGATTAATTCAATTAGATCTCGGTATACAATAAAAACTAGACTTTGTCATCTACATGTATGTGTATACAAAGATTTGTGCTAATGAATGTTGCAAACAAGAAGTCTTAGTATCAAGTGAATTGTAAGATGTATTGATTCACTATCAAAGATAAGAGAGCATTAGGACATAAGAGAGCATTGTTTGGATGAGTAGGTTCTTTTTTATCACATAATTTATTTTCAATAATTGAAAAACATCGATATATGACATTAAAATTTTCAAAGTCATCGCGGTATCACATTTAATATAAAATAGTTGGTAATTGTATTTTATGAGAAATTAACTATGTCTGGAAAAAATCTGAAAGTTTTTTCTCAATATTTCAAAACAGAAAAAAAATGACTTTTTGCTCTAGAGTGTCAACATGTTGCCCATTCTGGGAACATATCCTTATTGACATCACAAAAACCATCTATCATGTTGCATTGTCTTCATTCTCATCTTTTGCAACCATAAAGGTTGGATTTGCATATTGTATCTCTTTCATGTAGCCATAAAAATAATTTTAGATAAGATGGTAAAGTCAGATATTGTCATGATTTGATCAAACTTATTTATCATTGTTTATCATGTCAGGGGTATTAATGAATGAAAAAACTGAATGTAA
>JAVSBT010251083.1:0-28297 GCA_033118115.1 Pharyngocirrus eroticus | reverse complement strand
GCTTACGTACCCGGATGTGGATTGCCTCCTTCACTCCACGCTCGAACCATCTTGGTTCCACTTCTAATATTTTAGTGATTCATAATTATCATTTTATTGTTATCATTCTAAGTTGTTTGGGTGGGCGATTGCTACCACTTAAAAACTACAATATTGAATCATTATCAATTTTATATCAGCAATCCTTTGTAGTCTTTGTAACCAACTAAATGCTTGGGAAATGCCAAACGACGTCTTAGGCTTCACAGACGTTTTCTTAGAAGGAATACTGATCATGTACATTACACTTATAATGAAGACTCTTTCGATCAATCACATATAAAGATGCTCATAAATACCATCTACTGTTCTAGAAGAAAGTCTGAATCAGTGACCTCTGGTGTGGAGAATTATTCTAGGCCTACCATTGGATCCATCTAAATTGACCCAATTACATTTGAATTATAATGATGCCTATCATCAATATTTCAATTAATAAAAGAGTAGTAGTGCCAGGATTTTTCATATATTTTATTTACATGCTGTACAACTGTGAATGTTTACTGAATACCTATTGTACACTTGTTTCAATGAACAACCCTGTACAGACAAGAAAAATAATAAATTGTAACGGCAGTACAGTATCTGTTTGATTGTGCTTTGGAATCCAATCATTCAATCCAGGGCTACAGAAAAGAAGGACATCCCTTCCCAGAAATTATTCACATTTGGTAAAAGAGGGGGGGTGTAATGTTTTATCATCAAAGTGAATCACAAGCCAATTACTAGTACTCCACAATATGCCAAAGTTTGAATCCACTTGTTAGACGATTACTATTCAACTTTATACTTCCCCCTCCTTACCCTTTTTCATCATGAGGTATAGGGCTTTTTATACCCCATTAAATAATCTTGTATTTATTTTTAGTAAATTATCCAGTAGAAAATTATAAGGTAGAAAAAAGAAGACTTGTGACAGATTCAGTTCTTCGATATCAATATTTGGCAGATGTATCACATTTCCTATCAATAAATACTTCAGTGAAGTCACACTAGATTTTAAACACTATCCACTTCAACTGAATATAAAACCAGTTATTATGCAAGAAATGTCTCTTCCTCATCTACAGTATGTGCTGCTCCTACAAAACTCTCCACTTCATATGTGCTTTCATGTTTAGCAAGGATACGTAACAGAGGGCGAAGTTTTAACCACCAGTTTTCATAGGGAATACGGTGCCTGAAAACATGCAAAGGAAGAAATACATATAAGCGGAACGTCTTGACAGGTCTCTGTAGTACTGAATAAGGATTCGCTATGCTTGAGACAAAGATTTAGATGCCAGTGTAAACATTGTCAAACCATGTACAAATGTTGAAACTAATAGAATGCTGAAATTTCATAATCTATACCAGTAATAAGATTGTTGATCTAGAATAAAGAAAGGGTTTTGATACTTAATGTTGGTTATATAATCAATAATCAATGTATGTAGTGTTTGAAATGTTACACATTTTACTATTTTTGTTGTGTAGTAAACCACACAGAGCTTGTAATATAACCATCAGAATGCCATCTTACTTGAAATCTGTTCCATTCTTGAGTTCTTGAACTGGGGTTAAAACGGTTGATCTACTCAGTATGCCCAGCAAGGTGGCTGTATCTGGACTATTACAATAAATGGTGCCTGTAAAGAAAAAAACGTTGCACACCAATGTGAATATTTTGGAGAGTTCTGGTACAATTTCTTCTCAATTTGAGTTGTCACTGTTTGAAGGAAATATAAGCAATGTAATAAATAAAGCCATTTACCATCTTCTTGTTTTGCAGCCTGCAACTGTTGAATCATTGCTTCTACACTTTTGGAAGCCATCTTTGTGCCCATATTACGATCAAATGGAGATGGTTTTCCACCTTGTTGCATGTGGCCTAATACATTCATTCTGCAACTGTTTTACAGTAAAAATAAGAACCAAATAATGATTTGTTCCAAAATTACTTTCAAAAAGAATATCACAAATTAAGAAGTCCATTTGAAAATGTCTATGGTGAAAATTCAAGCGGAGCTGGTGGAAATCTTTTTATGGAATGTACATGTACATAGATCATTTGTCAAAACAAAACTAATTTAAATACATATCAAAATTACAGTTTCATTTAGAATGTGTAGGCTATATCAAATGATTGATATGGGAATTTATCATAGTGTATACCTGAAATGCTCTTTTCCTTCCTCACAATATAAATGATAGATGAAATCAGTCGAGTAGTTAGCATTTGCCTTCTCATTTCTCAGCACCAAACCTCTTTTGACTCCATCTTTGATCTTGGCAGCCATATGTGTAACATCCCCCTATGACAATAAAAGTAGACATTGAATCATAAACTATATTATAACTATGAGCTTCTACTTTCTAGCAGCTTTTCATAACATGCAACTGATTACTTTAAAAAATATGTTTATACAGAGACATAAAGTAAATTGACTCCCTGTTCCCTGTTCCCTGTTATTGATACCTTGTTGATATTGTATACTGATCACTTATTAACTAATTATTCTGTTTCATGTAGTTTAGGCTCACTTACTCCACCCTCTTTTTAATTATCATTTGAAGAAACCTCCTTTGAACTTACTTGCAGATCTTTAATCCCAAAATGCTCCTCGAAAATATAGGCTGCATCTGCTCCACCAGCTAGTCCAGCCATGGTAGCCAAGTAACCACAGTAGCCTCCCATAGTTTCCACAACAAAAACACGGTTCTTGGTGCCCGTAGCAGATTGTTTAATTCTATCACACATCTAAAAAAGCAACAAGTCAAACATTTTTTTTGTCATAGTCCTCAAAAAGGCTTGATTTATACCAACTGTTCTGAGATAAACAAACATGATCATCTGTATAAAACTGCACAAGAAATTGTCACTCAAATGTATTCATTGATTAACACTTAACACTCAAAAAAAGTTTCAATCAACTTAAAACAAGCTCCAATTTGGTGAATTGATTATGTTTTATCATATTAATGACAATGATGATACTTACATTCATGATTACATTTAAAGCTGTGTCTGCCCCAAGACTGAAATCTGATCCTGGAACATTGTTGCTGATTGTGCTTGGTATACAGATGATGGGAATACAAAACTCTTTGTGAACAGACCTGTTGTCTGCCAATTCAAGCACACTCTGGTAGGCCTATTAATAGAAAACATACTCTGTACTACTACTTTGGATTTAATTGTAATTCGTCACTTTTAACTTTTTAATGCATAATAAAATAAAGCAAAGAACACAAGAATATTTCTAATAAATAACTTGTGTGAGAATTAACAAAATCAATTTCTTACATTTCTTCCTTATTATAATTAACATAACATTTCTAAATATCAACATAATAACAAAAATAGATTGCTATCATGAAAGGCTGCTTAGATATCTCTTGAACATCAAATGGCCCATAAAATTGAAACCTAAAACTGTCTATGACATTACAAAGGTAACACCCTGGAGCACACTCATAAAAGAAAGAAGATAGGGCATATGCTTAGATTGCCATCTTCTTCCTATCTAAAAAATGCCCTAACTGAGTGTGCAAAGCCTATGAAAAAAAGAGTGGGCAGGCCAAAATGTACATGGCTAGCACAATTCAAGAAAGACCTTATATATCTAGGTGTCAGTGAGGGTGAAGCTTGTGAATGTGCTGAAGATTAAAAAAAAGTGGAAAATTAGAATGAGGCGTGCCATGTCAGAAGACTGACGTACAGCACCATTTCTATAACATGATAAAATATTTTTTACCTCAAATCCTCCAATTACCAACAAGCCATGGATTTTCCAGTCTCTCAGCTTGTCTGCAACAAGGTTCACACCTACATCCTTAGGAGTATATCTGTAAAAAATACAAAAGTGATTTCCCCAAAACAGCAATTATCTTTAGAAATTTCAGTACTATGTAAAGGAAAGATTGTGACAGAAGAAATTAAATATCAATAATTATCTACCTAGTTGTCCCTAATTTAGTTCCTCCTAGACCAGCCCACCCTTGTACATCTGTCCAACTCATAGGTGATACCTTGAAAAAATGACAAAATATTTAGGGAGTAAATTCAAATGTTCATGTAAAGTACTAGTAGAGCCTGTCAACCAATTCTTATGTAAGCTATAAAATGTTTTTAAACAAAATCAGTTATTATTTTCAAAGTCTTTATACAACAGTGTTCCCATCCCTTCATATTACAGATATGACAAAATGTTTACAAACACTGTTGTTCGGGGTTGGGGTTGCTGAATAGATGTTCTTGCAATGAGTTGTCCCAAATTGACTTTTTCTAAATCTACTTACGTTGTCATTCAATAACCCTTCAAATCCATATTTAATTCCAAGGACCCCATATCCACTTGTCAAAGCTAGCCTGACAAAGGATCTCATGGCTGCATTTACTCCACATGCAGGAGCGCCAACATTGATGATAGCTAAATTATAGGGAAGCTGCAAAATAAGATACATAATTATGTAACGATAAATCATGTATAGATTATAATGATAATGTAAAGGGATTACAGGATTTACCAAGTTAATTGGAAAACAATGTTTCTTACATTCAAGTAAATTAGATATTTCAGATAATCATTTTTAAAGACACCTTTGTAGACACCTTTGGACATACTTTCATTATCAAAACTCATCTTAAAGCTGATCTGTATAGATATCTTAATAAATTTCAGTCTATTTTCAGTCTTGTAGTAAGCTTTATTTATTTTTCAGCTTTAGGAATTTTCAAACATTATCACAACCATGTAGCTAGCTATGTTCAAAGATCTAAACTTAAACAATGAAATAAAGTTGGGTTATTGAAAATGTCTATATACAGTTCTACTTTAAGACTAAAGAGAAAAGCTCACTCACAGCATGCTTGTCAGACAAATTTGGTGGTGCTGTGACTTTGCTGAGTAACCTATAACTGTTTAGATTGTTTTTGAAACTCCTAGAAGATACAAATAAAGTTACATTAGGCTGCAATAGGCATCAACTTAAATTATTTGCAAGAAACATTCATCCATGGTTAATGGCGTTTTCTAGAAATTGCTCTTTCCTCAATTGATAATTAAATCTTACCATTGATTAAAATGTAAAATGTTATTATTCATATAAAGTGCCATGATAGTAACTGAAAGAAAAATGCATAATCTCTACAATCTCGTCTGTACAGATATATAATTACTATTTTTTCACATTTTTTGTCAGTAAATTGTTATAATTACATCAATGCACCTCAACAATAACATCAGTACAGACAAATATTTTCAATATGTCAGATCAATATGTTTTACGTTAACAATCTATTTACAGATTAAAAAAATACCTATAATAAATTTGGTTTATTAATTTTTGAACAAAAAAACATATAAGATACATAAGCTACACGTTAATCGATTATGACTGTATATGAAATCCATACTAACTGTCCCCTTAGTTTGACTGCTTCTTCAAAGTTTTTGGCATTCATGGCAGCTTGACATGCTTTTGTCTGAAATTAAATATAAGAACTTTCAACTTTCCCTTCTCTTCCCTTGTTTGTATTTTCATTTGTATCATTTTTTCTTCACCCTTTCTCACCTACTTTTGAGTATGTGATTGTTTTACTGTTTAATGTTACTTAATTGCCTAAAGATGTACTTGTACATGTTGTCTGTGAAATTTTGAAATAAACAGTGAAAAATACATTCAGATTAGTGTTCATACTTTCAATATCTTGGTCACTCTAGTCAACTTTGTGCTATTACACTATAAATCAAAACGTCTTTTGATAATTTTGTTTATGTAACTTCAGTCAATGTCTTTTTACCTTTTCTACACATTCCAGCATTGGGACCCGAACAGTCTGATTCCCGTCCAAGGACACAACATATGCAGGAGTTGAAGGAGTAGCATCCATCAATGCAAGAACAGCCTCAGCTCCCATTCTGCAACCCTATTAAAAAATACCATGACCAAGAAGTAGTCAAGTTATTTTATTTTATTATCATCATAATTATTATTATTATTATTTTTATTATTATCATTATTATTGTTTATAGAGCACTTATATCAAGATATGTGCTTAGAATGCTTTTTATATCAAAAACCTGTATTGGGAAATGGTACTGAGAGCACTACACCCTTTGTCAGATACATGTATTACTATCATATTATATAAAGAAAATGAAAACTGTTTATAATGTGGTACTATCACTGACTTCCAGTAGGGTATAGACATTTTGACTATTGGTGTAGATAGGGATAGCCCACAGTGATCTTAATTCTGAAGCATTGTTGACAACTTAACTGAGGTAAGATATTTTGACTTACCAAAATTCTGTCAAAGGCAGAAGGACTTCCTCCCCTTTGTACATGCCCAAGGACTGTTATTCTGGTGTCACATTTCAACCTGGTCCCAACAAGCTACAATACAAACAAAATGTTTCACATTAATAAGTAAAAACTGAAAAAGTATTCTGATATAATTCAGATGACTCTACAACATTGAAGCAGTTTTACAATTACAAAATTGTTTGAACATATTGTAATAAGAAGACATTTTAATCCTCTAATGTATTATAGTAACAAAAAAGTATGGAATTATTGTAATTGACATAAAGTCAATTGGTTCTTAGCTTTTGTAACAGTATGTAACAAACCATAAACAATTCAGTGTAACCTTACCATTAGAAAATCTTTCTGACAAATCAAATCATTTGTTGACAAGACTCAAAACAATGATTGATCAATTTAAATTTAGCCATGTCTCTGAATTCAGGACTAATACAAATTAAGCATTATTTATTTCATGATAATTGTGAAAACAAATTGCTCACATCCTTAATACGTTTGGCAGATACTGGTTCTCCTTCAGAATCAACGGCACCTTCAGCAACTATAATGATATTTAGACGCTGGCCCAACTTTCTTTCCTGAAACAAACATATTGAGACTCAGACTGACCGTTTTTTGCAAATAAATGTGTAACTCCATATCTTTAATATAGAGTTACCTTATAGGAAAATAATACCCTTTTTTTACTAGTCAAAGGGGAAAACATTGACATTCATATCAAACAATGTAAAATGACTGTTATTTTATTTTAATTGACCAAATCCTATAATTTCCTTTTGTAAATACTGACATTGTAAAATCATCACATCTAACTTCAATAAAGGAAGGCTACTTACTGCAGATAGTTTATTACACAAAACATCTTCCCATCCTTTCTGTGGTGGCCATTCAGGAATAAATGACCAATCAGCTTCACATGCCAAGGAAGCAACTAATGCCAAGTATCTAACAATTTAAAATGGAAACTGTGTGGCTAATGTATGGTATCCTTCAGGCTTTTGACAAGATACTTATTAGCTTAATCTTTATTTATCCTCAACATTCTACATTTCAAACTATAGAAATAAATGTGCCACCACTCATCATGCTGAAAGAAACAGCTGCATGATAGACTGGGAAAGAGCCAATGGGGTCCAAAGAAAAGACAATGTATAGCTTTGGTTATTTGCACCACTGAAACTTCAAGGGCTTCTATAAATATTTAATAACTGGTTTAGTAGCATGTCTGCTAGGGGGGACTTTATTGTTTGGCTTACCCACAGTGTTTTCCCATAACCTCCAACACAAAGATTCTCTGATGACTATGGGCAGTTGTTGTAATATTGTCAATTGCTTCAACGATTCTGTGAAGTGCAGAATCTGCTCCAATAGTCATGTCTGTACCACAGAAATCATTATCAATTGAAGCTACCATGCCAACAATGTTGAGATGGCTGCATTCGTCGGCTTGCTCTATTGTGATCTTTTCTTGAAAAATAAAGTTAGATTTTTGGGGAAAGATTGTTAGTCAATAGTTAAATAATAAAAACATCAATAGACAAACGTATCAGATGAAACTTCTCTATCACTCATGACATGAAGAAACACAGAACATTTATATTGAATTTAAGTTCTTATCATGGCAAATGATAAGTCAATGAGCACACTTACTTTCTAAAACCAACTCTTCCAAGAGGTGAACCCATTCTTGGCGGAACAAGTTAGCTCCTGTCAAACTTCCATCACCACCGATTACAACCAAGTTAGTGATATTCTTTTGCACAAGATTGTTTGCAGCTTTCAGACGACCTTCTTTCTCTCTAAATTCTTTGCATGGG
Source organism: Pharyngocirrus eroticus (assembly GCA_033118115.1). NCBI lineage: Eukaryota > Metazoa > Annelida > Polychaeta > Saccocirridae > Pharyngocirrus > Pharyngocirrus eroticus. The sequence goes on along the minus strand of JAVSBT010251083.1, from coordinate 20,129 downwards.
ACATTGCCAATGTCAGTACCACCCTTAAATATAAAAATTGTATTGACAAAAATTTCACAAATTGAAAGGTTGATGAAATATATTTACATTAAACTTCAAAGAGACACAATATACATACATTTTCTAACTTATTTCATTTGAAATCAGATTTTCATTTCATGAGCAAGGCAAATTGAAACAGATTATATTTCAAATGAATATATAACCTGTATTGACCATTTTCCAAATTTAAAAAAAAACTGAATTAAAAAATATCTCTGAGAATCCACGATTGTTTACATCCTGTGATTTTAGAGTGATGTCAACAGAGTACAACCAATGATAAATGTCTTTTTGACTACATGATACAGAGCATGTTTTTGAAATGTATTGATGTGTGACAAACTATAACATTGTGTTTAAAGTACATCAATATTCAATAGGTCATCTTTTTAAACACACTCAAAACTCACCTATATATATATTATAATGTTATTGAGACTTTTTCTATATACGATTCTGCCACCAATTATAATTATGTCAGTACTTGACATTAGAACTGACATATCTCCCACTTACAATCAAATCTTTCCTACTTGATAATACGAAATAACAAATTAATCAAGGTATAACCCAGATATTTAAAAAATCTGTCTCGCTTAAATACATGATGTCAGGTTGAACCAGATACCCACCTTTTGCATGATATCAGACACACTGGCCCAATGTGCTTCTACTAAGTTTTCTCCTCCATTTACCATTCCTTGGTATCCCTAGATATTGGACAAAAAATATCTCTTATGACAGTGACATTTTGAAAATAAGAATTTGAAAAAAATATTGAAATGGGTTGAAAATGCACTGTAAAAAAATCTCATACCTCTTTGATCAGGTACACTTTGCAGCCAACATAGATTCCCATTCGTACAACTGCCCGAACAGCAGCATTCATTCCTACAAAATAGGGTCAGATTTAATAAATATACAGTTTTCTTACAATTACTGGCACAGCACAAGCATAGATTACAAATTTTCTCATCTACATCAAATAGAAAGAATCTATTTCATGCAAGGAAAACTAGTCTTCAAAAAAAGATGTGGCTGGTAATCATAAATCTGCCACAGCTAATTCCCTGCAAAAGAACAATTACCTCCAGAATCTTGTCCACTAGTAAACACTCCAATGGAAGCTATTCCTCTTTTTGTTCCCTCATCTCTTGATATTTGACTTTTAGTTCTAACTCTAAGTTTAGGAGGTCTTTTAGTATGTCCCTCAGACATTTTAGAGTGTTGAAATGAGTATGCTTCCTATTGTACTTCCAATTCAAATATGCCTCGTCTTACAGATATTGAATTTGTATCACTTTTTTATTTCAGTCAAGTGCTCTATGTACATTTAGGTCACAAATAATGGTGATTCCTATAGTAGAGGGTAGACAATCTTGACATTCTTTATCATGTACGACTTCGGTTTCTGACCCCTATGTTCACCACAGCATGTACACGTACACATACATACGAGAAAATTAACAAACCAAAGTTTAAACTGTTTATGTATGTATGTTTTCACATGCTCGATACTACTAGCTTTTTTTAAAATCTCAACCTGATTGATTTTTGCAAAGCATTAAATATAATTCATAGAAATGGAAGCTGGGAAGTATACCCATCAAAAGGAATGGTTCCAAGCAACACCATGTGCTAAATGCTAAATAAGGAAGTATTCTCTTGTCACTTATGTTCATTTTTTGCAAGGAATAATTATTAGGATTGAAAACAAATACACAAAAAAACTCCCACCATACAGATTAATGGTAACACATTTGTATCAAGTCACTGAATTCACCAATCTAGATGTCAGATGGTGCTCTTATTTGAAAACAAATACATGTATATACAAATTTTATTTTAGGTCATTGCATGTTAAGAATTAAGTTACATTTCAGAAAATATATGATGCAGATAGGTTTTCTCTATCACCTTACGGCTGTATACTCATTAATGCTATCATGTTTCAAGACAATACTCAATACTGGGACCCGACTTGTCTATATGTTTAGTATAAAAATACTGTGCACTACATCTATTTATACACTAGTCCTATGAACCTATTGGGATTTCCTCAACAGCATATTTTAATATCAAAAACCAAAATGACTTTGTATTGAAAACAGATACCTCCAAAGTCAAACAGCACTACATGTATATTCAAGTTGAAATAACAAGATGGGGGTGGGGGGTGGGGTGGGGTGGGGTGGGGTGGGGTGGGGGGGCTGGAATATTTAAAATCATCCTAACCTTGCGTGTCTCCTCCACCAGTCAATACCCCAAATGGTTTTCTGTGCATTTCATTGTTTGATGTATAGGCACTGCCTTTTGAAATCACACTCATTGATCCAGGACTTTGCATTTTTGATAATATTCCACAATAATATATATATGACTCTAAATATCTAGATAGTATTTAAAATGATCCTTTTCCTGGTGCAGTTTGTCTTAATTTCAATTCCTAAAATAGTTACCTGTACAGTGATAAATCAACTACATGCACTTACAGAGAAAGGCCATATATTCAAAAGCATGTTTCTCATCATCAAAATTTGAAATTAGATAGACTTTTCGCAATCATATTCGTACATTGCAAGAAAATTTTATTTAAATAGACTTTTCTCATCATACTTTCAGTTAAACATGTAAATTTGAAATGATTAGCTCCTATAACATGTATCACCTGTAAATATAATAAAAACATCTGTTATCCTTTAAAGAGAAAATGTGCAAATGTGTTCTCTTTTGTATACATGTTGAAAAATCTAAAATCTATGTATAACAAGTGTGATGAAATCATTGAACTCTGTAAATTGAATAAATAATAATAAATTGATAAGTCAAAAACAAAACATTACAATATATTTTTCCAAAGTCTTTATTTATCAGGAATTTTTTTCATAAATGACAAACAACAAGCAATCTGTATGTGATACCCATTTGCAACTAAAATAAAATCAAACTTCACTGATAAGTATTAAGAATAGAATCAAGTCTGCTAAACATGCCTGAAGACACTTCTGGACAAAACTTTAATGTAATCTTGATTCCCTTCTATTTCTTAAATGGATGTTATGATCATTACAACTTACTTCTGTCACCTTTGTCATTTTTTAAATGTTCCATAGGGTTCACATACATTTATTTCACATATGATAGGACGTTCATGAATATCACAATTTGCAAGGCCATGCATTTTAATTGACCCATTACATATGGATACAAAGAGTCCTATGACATTAAAAGTTTCACTCAAAACAAGATGGGAGCTGAAAGTTCCAGTATTTTTCATATTATGTTACTTTCATAAACAGCTGTGTGCGTATATCATATATTCAAATTCAACAATCCTTTAAATAACAACCCTGTACAGACAAGAAATAGAATTATTTAAACTGCAGTATAGTATCTTTTTGATTGTACATTACGATCCAATCATTATACCCTGGGCTAAAGATATGATTGAAGGACATCCCTTCTAAGAAATTGTTCAAGGTTAGTGAGAATATTTGGTGCCTTTATTTCTATTTTTATGAATAAGTCACCTTTTTGGTACATTATAAATTATTTTAGGAAAGACAGACAAATCAAATATAAGTTTAATCAATACAAATTAAATTGTCGTTTTTATAATCAATATACATGTGTAACGTCAAAAAGAAATCAAAGATTATTCACAACACTTTGATCTTGATTTCATCTATTTCGATCAGTTATATATAATGCATTAATTAAGCACAAACTGAATGGTCAACAGCTTCCACATCTTTTAGGGAGAGCAGCTTAGCTTCTGTGTGTTCATACAATGTATCATGGTGAGCCAGTATCCTTAGAATACTACGGAGACTCATCCACCATGGGGATCTACCGTTCAGACGGTACCTAGGGAATGAAAAAATGGCATACAAAATAACAAAGACCTATATGAAGGTGTCAAAAAAATGGCAAAATTTCATGGTCTTGTTTCCTTTGATTTGTTAAATAATTTTTCTTACCATACAATTCTAAATAATAAAAAAAAGTCAGAATATCTTACCTCTAAAGAATTATTTTAGTGATAAAAAACAAAAAATATAGTCTCTCTCAAAAACAACAAATGAAATAATTTCACAAAAGTTTTGATAAGTTAAGGTGGGAGGAATGACATACGCAAGCATTATGACAATGTCCCAAATTTTCATTTTTGTTCTTGGTAATGATAATTGTGGGCACATGCTTGTGCGTGTCAAAAACAACTCTTAGATCTTCATTCCTAGTATAAAGGTCAATTCCTGTAGATTTTCCTTGTTTTATAGTAATGAAAGTAAAGCACAGATACAGCTAAAATCAGATAATTAACTTTATGGGTATGGTCCAAACCATGCATTGAACTCATGCATTGGGAGACCTACAAAGTCAAACTAACAATTAAGAAATCTTTCTGTTTTAAAACAACTTTATTGTACACATTTTTTAAGAAGCATTCTCAACCTAATACACAAAAAAAATCTAACACAGATTATGGCCACACGTCATTGTATTGTATCAAACCCCCAAGAGAACAGATTTCCTCATAAAACATCAAATGTTTTTGTTCATAAACAAATAGTTCATATTTTTGATCAATAAAAAAATGGATAACTTAATATTTCTTATGTATTGAATATCACTCAAAATGAAACAATTAACCTATATTTAGATTAAATAGCAAGATACTTACAGATTTAAAACCATATAACATTATACAGTATTTTCAATGTACATATAACTGTAAAGATTTGCCTACAAGCATTTCCTAAATTTGCAAATATAATCTTCAGCTGAATATTTGCTTTGTTCCTAATAATTTACACATATACTATATCAAGTAAAGTAAAAAACTGATACTGATAGAAATAGACCCTGTACTGTACTGTACTGTAACAAATTGAGTTTGCAAATGTTCATAAAAACAGCATTTGTATAAATTATATACAGAAATCAACAGTAATAACAATTTGGGAATACAGTTCTACTTGAAAATACATTGAGTTAATCTCTTGATTGGTCTTGAAACCCCCCCAAATCATAGATATCTAGCTCTGGTATTCACAGAATGTTATTAGTAGCCTGGCAATGATTCCCAAAAGGAATTTCTATAATAGACCTCAACCGTAAACAGAAATTGCTATACTTGAAACATAAAGTGTTATTTCACTGCATGCAAAAGACTAGAAAAAGTAATCACAAAACATACAGTAAAATTCAACTTTTTATCAATTTGCTTAAATTCAGGAACATCACTTCTTTTGAACTGAGAGATCCTCTTTTGTGGTTGTTTATTCAGATTGTATATATATGTTTGTCCATCGCTTGCGATGATGACCATGAATTCAATTCAATTGTACCCTTTGGGTAAAAGGCAATCTTTACAGTGTTTTTGTTTGCAAAAAAACATAAAAATCAAATGCAAATACTATATTTTAATATACTGGTACACTATAATGACTTATTGTCACCTTAATTTATGTTGCAAAGAAATTTAAATAAAACTCTGTTCAACAGTTTCAGTAATATTCTACTTCTTGAAAAAAAATGTGATCCAGTCACTAACAAAAATCCCTTTAAACAGAAAAAAGTAATAATCAGTAAATATCTATACACTATTTAGCTGGTTCTGAAATGGCGATACAAAGTGTATTTCAAAATCTGTTTACAAATTATTTCTGTTAAAAATGTTAATTTGGAACATATTGTCGCACATACCAATGAAGGCCTTGAGACCACCAGACCACCTAAATGCTAAAATGTTAACATACTTTGCAAAGTTAATAGTTTGTCACAAATTCATTTTCATCTACTACAATATGTGTCACAAAATTAAAGAATCTTTGGTAAACTTAAACTATAGCAGTAGCATTTTGTTGCACTTTTCTAAAGTATTCTGTATTCAATTGCATTGGTCATGTAAATACTATATCGAATTTGGAATTATTCCAATGGCACAATAATAAATTCTCTTATTTTAATTTGTAACTCAGTTTTAGACAATTGTGAATACCATTGTATTTATTTTTAGTAAATTACCCAATACATTAGGTACAACAGAGAAGAGTTATGACAGATTCAGTTTTTCAATATCAATATTTGGCAGATGTATCACATTTCCTATCAATAAATACTTCAGAGTGAAGTCACACTAGATTAACACTATCCACTTCAACTGAATATAAAACCAGTTATTATGCAAGAAATGTTTCTTCCTCGTCTACAGTCTGTGCTGCTCCTACAATACTCTCCACTTCATATGTGCTTTCATGTTTAGCAAGGATACGTAACAGAGGGCGAAGTTTTAGCCACCAGTTATCAAAGGGAATACGGTGCCTGAAAACATGCAAAGGACAAAAAACAAATAAGGGAAGGTCTCAACAAGGATTAAGTCAATCTTCAACAAAAATCAAAGAATCATTGAATGTGGTTGGGTAAGGATTCATAATGCTTAATACAACAATTCAAATGCTAGTATCTTTAACAACATATTGATGGAAAAAATGTCATAATGGAATGTTAACTATTTAAAATCTAAACCAGTGATGAGATGAAATAACACATGCTAAATGATATTGTTTATCATGAATAAGGAAAGAGTTTTAAAATCAAGGCATGGAGTGTTTGCAATTTTACACACTTCACTTTTTTTGTATTTGTGCAGTAAAACACACCATGCTTGTAACATAACTATCAGAATGCTATCTTACTTGAAATCTGTTCCATTCTTGAGTTCTTGAACTGGGGTAAAAACTGTTGATCTTCTCACCATACCCAACAAGGTAGCTGTGTCTGGGCTATTGCAGAAAATCTTTCCTGTTAACAAAGAACATGGCAAACTAATGTGAATATTTTGGCACATGTACTTTCAATTTCATTCTTGCAAAGAACTTTATAGAGTAAATGTGAGCTTACATGGCATCAATTGACTTCCAGAAATTTCAACCATATTTACTAGTTTCAACGAGTTAGATGTAATAACTAAAGCCACTTACCATCTTCTTGTTTAGCAGCCTGCAACTGTTGAATCATTGCTTCTACACTTTTGGAAGCCATCTTTGTGCCCATATTACGATCAAATGGAGATGGTTTTCCACCTTGTTGCATGTGGCCTAATACATTCATTCTGCAACTGTTTTATAGTAAATATAACATCCAAATGATTATTTGAAGTGGACTTCAATAAAAGAATAAAATTAGTTAAATAAGTCCAATCACATACATCTATGGAGAAACATTTTAATCAGAACTGATGTTAAGTTTTTAAAGGATGGACCAAATCAATTGTCAAAATTGTAAAATTACATTCAAAAATAAGTTTTATTTAAATGTGTAGTTTGTATTCAATGATTGATATTGGGAGTTAACTTTAATGTTCACAAATCTCAGAAAATAAGAATAAATCAAGGATAATTATACTATCGTAAGGAGTTAAATAAAGTATTGATATGCTGTATATTTTTTCATACCTGAAGATCCCTTTTCCTTCTTCATTATATAAATGATAGATGAAATCAGTCGAGTAGTTAGCATTTGCCTTCTCATTTCTCAGCACCAAACCTCTTTTGACTCCATCTTTGATCTTGGCAGCCATGTGTGTTACATCCCCCTATGGCAGTAAAAATAGACATTGAATCATAAACTAAATTATATCTATGAACTTCTAGCAGCTTTTCCTGACATACAATTAACTCTGTGTTTACTGTAACTGATACCTTACAATTAGATTTTTTTGTTTCATGAATTATGGGGACCATATATCCACCCCCCCAAAAAACTTCTTGGAACTTACTTGCAGATCTTTAATCCCAAAATGCTCCTCGAAAATATAGGCTGCATCTGCTCCACCAGCTAGTCCAGCCATGGTAGCCAAGTAACCACAGTAGCCTCCCATAGTTTCCACAACAAAAACACGGTTCTTGGTGCCAGTGGCAGATTGTTTAATTCTATCACAAATCTAGTAAAGCAAAAATTAAAATTTGTCAAAATCCTTAAAAAGGCCTGATTCCTTTCAACAATGTTGACATATGAGAATCTGTATAAACTTCCACATGAAACTTTAATTCAAAATAATGGATTGATTGATTGATTGATTGATACTTATTTCTTCATTCATTCATTTAGTTCAAGTTGACTTGATTATATGATAAAGATGACACTTACATCTGTAATTTCATTCAAAGCTGTGTCTGCTCCAAGACTGAAATCTGATCCTGGAACATTGTTGCTGATTGTGCAAGGAATACAAATCATAGGAATACAAAACTCTTTGTAAACAGACCTGTTGTCTGCCAATTCAAGAACGCTCTGATAGGCCTATCAAAAGAAAAAACAGAGATTCACTTCATTTTCAAAAGCTGTGCTACTTACTACATCATAACATGTTCTTTAGATTTTGTAATTTATCAGTCAACTTTCAAACGCTACACTGCATCATACAATTAAAAAAAAGAGCACAAGAATATTTTCAATACATGACTAGTATGTAAATTAACAGATTAACTCATAACATTCTTTTTTTTTACAAAATTTCAATGCCTACTGATTAATACAAAAACTATAAAGATTATTTTACCTCAAATCCTCCAATAACTAACAAGCCATGGATTTTCCAGTCTCTCAGCTTTTCTGCAACAAGGCTCACACCTACATCCACAGGAGTAACTCTGTCCAAAAATATCTAAACTTAATTCCAAGAAACAGCAATCTAGAAATTTCAGCAATTTGTGTAGGAAATAAAATGCATATAAGAAACAAAATACCAATAATTATCTACCTAGTTGTCCCTAATTTAGTTCCTCCTAGACCAGCCCATCCTTGTACACCAGTCCAACTCATGGGTGATACCTAAAAAGAAAACCCACCAAAAGTATCTTGTAAATAAATTCAGAATGTTCATGTTAAATTGTAGTAAAGCCTGTAAACTAATTTTAATGCATGCTGTAAATTCTTCTTTTCAAAGTCTTTACACAAAAGTGTCCCTATATTCTCATATTCAGAACATTTGACTACAGCAGTGGTTATAAATACAGATATGACCAAACTTGAAAACGACGTTTACAAATACTACGTTGGGCAATTAATGGTCAACAGCTCAAAAATAAGATCATACATTTTGATCCACAAGTACAAATTAAACAGATGTTGATAAATGTTGATTTGACTTAATGTTGGTAATAACTGATTACAACCAATGTCTTTAACAACTTAAGATACAACACAATGTTTACAAACACTGTTGTTTGGGGGTAGGTTTGTTCAATAGATGTTCTTGCAATGAGTTGTCCCAAATTGACTTTTTCTAAAGCTTATCTACTTACATTGTTATTCAATAGCCCTTCAAATCCATAATGAATTCCTAGGACCCCATATCCACTTGTCAAAGCTAGCCTGACAAAGGACCTCATGGCTGCATTCATTCCGCATGCAGGAGCACCAACATTGATAATAGCAAAATTGTAAGGAAACTGAAAAATAAGATACATAAATATATAACAATAAATTATGTATATATCATAATGATAATGTATAAGGGTTACTAAATAATGCTTTACAGAATTAGCCAGGTTACTTTGAAATATTTATCAAAAATCAATCAATCAAATAATTTAGATATTAATATTTGAAGACATCCTACTAACTGTTTTTTGCAGACATTATCAAAATTAACCTTTAATTGAAGAAAAATTACCACACATTCACCTCTTGCATACAAACTTATACTGGGTAATAAACAATCCTCATTATCATTTTATGATTAATGAATGTCAATCTCTTAGTGACTGTGGTATCTTCTGAAAAAAATGGCAATTATTTATAATCCCAGTGCTTTGATAGAATCTGACAAAGTAGATAGAAATAGGCAGAATTGGAGAAAGAAGTTAGTGAGGGAAAAGAACAAAAGACAGTAAAAAGAGGTAAAAAAACACCTATCATCTATGTGCGTCAATTTTGACTCATTATTCATAACAGCAGACTTGTACAGAAAGCAGAGTCTAGAAGAAAGAAAAGAAGAGAAATTGAAAAATGCCTTTACAACTACCCATACACATGCTTACTTATGCTAACTTTTGTTTTTTAATTCCAGTAAATATCAATACCAATAACCTGTACAGTAAACATACATACTAACCAGTACAGGAAAAAGAAACAAAATTCGAGTTCACCTAATTTTGCAATTTATTGTGTTAACATGCAGATGCTAATAGCATTGAAATGTTGTGCAATTTTCATGTTACACCTTTTTGAATTATGCTTTATCTTAGAATGCTTTCCATCTACAGTACAGGAAAATAAGCTTTCATTAACACTCAGTGTTGCTATCATATTCACAATATCATTAACACAAATATCATCTTAACTTATTTAGTTAAGATATTACAAGGCCCTTTGGTAGACAGCAATTTGAAAAGTGTCCACAAGAGAACATAAGTAAAACATTAAAAGAAATGTGATTAAACCCACAAGAATCCTATAAATTCTGAAATGAAACCTAGACAAAGACAACCAAAAGAATAGTGTTGGATTCAGAAATGTAAACAAGAGTTCATCAAGTCCAATGTTTTGAGTGAAATTAAAAAAAGAAAGTTTGTCGCCATATCAACAAATTAGGGCTGTAATGGTAAATTAACAAATTTCTAGACTCATGAAAAAACAAAACTGCTTCTCCCTCAACACAACACTGCAACAGTGGAAAAATTAATAAAACTTAGTAGATTTGGTGCATGAAGGATAGGGAACTACAGCATTGATCCTCACAGATATGTAAATGATACAAAGTAGTACCAGTCTTGTGCATTATGGTAAGAGCACCAATATTAGCTTCAAATTTAATCATGATTTATTATGTGATTGACAATGCCTTTTGGTAGTGACTGTGGCTTTTTTTAGAAATGAAGTAGCTTCTATACAAATATTTCGGACACCCTATAAATTTGTTTTTATCTTCATCAACCAAGCCATTATCATATATGTAGATATTTTTGGATAGCAAAAGATATTTTGTAATTGAAATATGCACTGGGAAAGACGCCTTTCATAAATTTATAACATAACCAATGTCCCATTCTATCCAACCCTTTTCTGTATTTGTATACTATTAGCATTACTATGAGTACTTTGACATGCATTTGTTTTGTCAAAACAATGTTTAGTTCATTCCACAATCACCCTAGGGCTAAACGCCTTATCTATCATTCGTACAGAAAATCTAATACCCCTCATTCCAGATCAGATCAATGTAACACAGTTCAGATCAACCCCAAACAACTCATATGAAGTTTTAAGCACTTTTTAAAATAAAATGCTGTTCAAATTGTTTGTATGACACTATTGCTCACCTTTGTGTGGTCAACCTCAAATGGGTGTAAACCATGCTCGAGATCCATCTTAGACTGTAAAGTGTAATTATCATTAGAATTGCACAAAAAACAATTTACAACAAAATTATTAGTTGTAATTATTCAAAATATCAAGTATTGCAGTGAATGTGAATTATACATCAGTGATTTGTTGGCAAATTATATTATCACAAATACATCCATAGTCTTGATAAATTATATTTTCTTATTGACACCATTGGAAAAAAAAATATATATTAGTTAAGTTTATTCTGTGGATCAAAAAGTCTTGTTTTAATTGTAGAGAAAAAAGACGACAATGTGCTTTGATGGAAAAATATGAGACAGTGTGTGTTTAAATGTTTCAGTGTCATATAAAATTTCGTTTAGAGAAAGCAAATACGATTGGCTATGAAGAGAATTTGAAAATAAAAGGGTATGACTATCTACAGGGATTCTATGATTTATAAACAATACAATTCGATAAATTATAGCTGTAAAAACAACAACCACAATTCATAGTCAGCAGCCCTTCTCCAAAAGCCCATTAATAATAGGTTATTGTTTCTATGTACTATCTGGCTTCTTCTTTTAATATTGCAAAAATTGAATCGGGGAATGTTCATTGGGAAGGCTTTTAGCCCCAAAGCGCACCTTAATCAGAGAAACCATAAAAGCAGACCACAAAAAATTAGCCTGAAATGCTAGTACCACTCACAAATCTTTGAAGCATAATCCATAAAAAAAACGGTTTTGTTTTGTTTTGCAATGATGTGCACAATGCTACAATAAATCTATGTTATGTTAAACTGTGCATGACCTTGTTACAAAGCCATTACTGCTAGGTACATGTACATGTACACATAGAACAAACAGCAAAATGTTAGGTTAAGTTGACTGTTGTTATGATTGTTTAGTTCCTTATAAACCTATGACATGTACACAAATGTATTCAAACCATGCCTCTTGTGCTATGCGCTTCAACCCTATCTATCATTCATATTCATTTTCTAGGCACTCAAAAACATCTAAAACCAGCAAAAACTTGCAAACGGCTGAGCACAAAACAATGTTACCGATTGCTACAAAGGAGACAACAGTTCTATGTGATCACACACAGGTCGACAACAGTTATAGTGTACTAGAAATATTGAAGAGGGCAAAATGGGATATTGTACACTGGTGCAATTTCAAATTTAACAAAAACAGCTAACCTTCATATCTTTCAAAACCAATTCTTTTCTATTGTTCAACTTTAATTTCTTTTTTCTACTGCAAAATACATCATCCACCTCATCGTAGTAATTGAGAGGCTTGTAAAGCAAACAATAAAATAAAAACAGACTGAATTGAGAGAAGACTCAATGCAGGGATAAACACAGTGGCAGTCATGTTAGTGTAGGTTCATGGCCGCAATATAACCCCTACTGACCACCAGATTCTGATAGTTGGTGTCTGTTAATAAACAGTTAATTTCCCCCAACTATCCTAGTTATCAAGACATGTCTATACTAGAATACTGGCTTGTTAAGTATGGAATAGCGAGTTTTGATTAGCTGACTTCTTCCAAAGAGTCCATATATTTTGTTTATCCCTGAAATGTGTTTAATTAAATTGAAACCTTTGAATAATCCTTTTGAAATATTCCAAAGCATCCACATAAAGTAATAACTAAGTTCAAGGCATCATGGTAAAATAATTAGGTTACCAAATGAAGTTTGCCATAAGTCATACTGTTGCATAATTATGAAGAGAAAAAAACATCATTCAATCTTTACACTAATTCACAACTATCGATTTGTCGTTACAGTAAAAATTCAACAATCATAATTATTATGAGGAATTTTAATCATACCTTTCCAATCTTAAACCTGTAAGGTACTATTGAACTACGCTTGTAGGATAATCAAAACAAGGTATCCCTTGATGTAGCTCATGACATGTTTTGATGTAGCTCAATATCCCCTAAATGCCTTTTGCGGTCCAATATCATCGCATACATTTTTAAAACATTAAAATGTACTAATGGGGCTTTAGCCCCAAGGACAAGGTCCTTAGCCCAAACAAGAGTTATAATTCGAGTCTTTTTCAAGTTGTTTCAACAAACATTGAAGAGATAACACTATGTAGGTGAAAAAAATCTAATTTTTTGCCATTAGCATATCATTGCTAACTATTACTATTAGTCTGTACACCAGACATATATTGTATTTCACAACCTGTAAAAAGGTCTAAATAAAAAATTAAAAGGAAAGTTAGTGTTTGCTATATCTAAATCTTGACTACAACACAAAGTGCAGGGATTAGAAAGCATAAGTAATCTTGAGGCATTCTCATGATAAAAGCTTACTCACAGCATGATGGGTCCCTTCTATGTCAGACAAACTTGGTGGTGGTTTGACTTTGCTAAGCAATCTATAACAGTTCAGGTTGTTTGTGTAACTCCTAGAGGAAAAGTTAAAATATTACAGATAATATGCATTAAGATAAACATAAGGCTACAATGGGTGTTAATTCAAATTATCCCTGAAATGTGTATAAATTGAGTACAGACAGAAACTTTCAATTGCTATCTTATCATATATCTCAAGCTTAAGACTAGCCCTTGAAAACTCTAAATATTTTTTTATGAGAAAGACTCCGCATGTTCAGCAGGTGAATTTCATATTACTGTACAATTTGTTTCAGTCTGATTGTGTTGTGAACATTGTTGCAGTAGGTTTTCGAGGAAATAAAGAATCTGCCATAACAAATTGTGTCGGGGGGGAAAAATATCATCTCCTTGGCATTAGGCAAACTGGTAAAATCTAAATTTAAAAAGATAAATACTCTAAATGTGTATAACTATGGTGATCTAGATATCAAAATGAAAATAGAAAAGAATTTTTTGTACAGTTTATATAGCAGCATTTAAAAGGGACGGCTCGAATAGCCCTCCTTGACTTTGATGGCTGCTGGTGATATATGCACATGAAATCTGATTCATCCCATAAACACCTATGGATTGCTTGGCATCTTAGAAGTATAACTCGTCCATTTGTGTACAGTTTTACAAACACATCATTAAGATTTAGCTTTATCCTTGCAGCGGGTTTTATTTTGTCAAAATATCGGATATAATTTGTAGTTAAATTTCTAATGAATGAAGTAGCATTAGATAAAGATTTTTCGAAGAGAGGTATTCAGTTAAAGGTTACTTACTCATTCAAAACACACATTCATTATAATATTACAATAGTTCAAATTCTTTTAATAATTCTTGTCTACCTCAAAAATAATAAAGAAAATAAAACCAAAAAAGTCAACTTTGAAATTCTGATAAAATTATAACAGAAGTAAATATGCCCATCTTTGTGTCTCCAATGCTCATTTGATTGATTAGAAACCTACCCCATCAGCATCCGTATGAATATTCCCTTTAAAAGCTGTAGTTATACCGCATAGTTTTCTGTGTACTCTAAGATTACTAGCAAACAATCTATTTACGGAAAGAAAAATATCACCTAAATTTGGTTTATAAGTTTGAAACAAAAACAAAAATGAAGAATTCTAAGGGCAGCTTAAAATATAAGATACGTAAACACCTTGATAGATTCTGGTAGTGTATGAAATTCCAACTTACTTGCCCCTGAGTTTGACTGCTTCTTCAAAATTTTTGGCAGTCATTGCAGCTTGAACTGCTTTTGTCTGAAACAAAATATACAAACTTTCAACATCTTAGTTACTTAAATTAACTATTGTTAGCACAGTATAAATCAAAATTTTAAAGACAATCGTGTTAATATAATTTCCGTCAATTTTTTCTTACCCTTTCTACACATTCCAGCAATGGAACTCGAACAGTCTGGTTCCCATCTAAGGACACTACACATGCAGGAGTAGTAGGAGTAGCATCCATTAAGGCTAAGACAGCCTCAGCTCCCATTCTACAACCCTATAGATAATAAATTAAATCAGTAAATACTATGACCAAGAATCAGTCCAATAATTTTACCAATAACTCATCATATATATATATATATTAAGAAAATGAAATCTACTTCAAATGTGGTACTTTGTCTTTCACTTAGTTTCAGTGGGATATAGCTATTTTAAAAATCAGTGTGGACAGCCCACATTGTTCTTTAACTTTTACTTAGATCAAGTAGAATATCTGAAACAGTGCTGACAACTGAGGTTAGATATTGTGACTTACCAAGATTCTGTCGAAGGCAGAAGGACTTCCTCCCCTTTGTACATGCCCAAGGATTGTTATTCTAGTGTCGTATTTCAACCTGTCACTTACAAGCTACAATACAAATAAAATGGTTTACACATAGGTATATCAAAAAAATAATGGTTAATACTCGAATCTGTCGGTACCATTTAGTACTACACTGATAGTAACAATAAAAGTATGGAATTGCAAACCTGAAAATATCAATTGGATCGTTGCTTTTGTAACAATCACAACTAATTCATTGTAACTCTACCGCTAACAAATTTTCTGCCAAATGAAAAACATATTGACAGGACTCAAAACAATGATAGATCAATGCAATCAAAGAGAGTTTTTAATGCATGAGTTGATAACATTAGGCAGAATCTATAATCATGATAATAGTGCAAAATTGCTCACATCCTTAACACGGTTTGCAGATACTGGTTCTCCTTCATGGTCAATGGCACCTTCAGCAACTATAATGATATTAAGACGCTGGCCCATCTTTCTTTCCTGCATTTAATTAAAACAAGCAATTGAGACTGATGCAAATATCACAAGTACTAAATAAAAATAATTAGTCAAAGACCAGGCTTTACAAGTCGTTGACTTACCATTCATTGAAAACATAATCATTGTTTCAACCTCCAATCAAAGACATCATAAACTTCTGTATCATAACAAAAGTATGACTTCCATTTTGTTTCAATACTTTCGTTTGTAAAATGTACTCAAAATATTTTGATTATCTTTATTCTTAGAACAATATCAAAATCTTTTTAACATGATCACATAAATAGAATGCTACTTACTGCAGATAGTTTATTACACAAAACATCTTCCCATCCTTTCTCTGGTGGCCATTCAGGAACAAACACCCAATCAGCTTCACAGGCCAAAGAAGCAACTAATGCCAAGTATCTAACAACATAAAAAAAACAGTCCAGTTGGGAATGCAGAGCTTTATCAAATGACAAATGACTGGCATCATTACTTACCAGGCAAGATGTTTGGGTAGACTTTGACTGACAGGAGTAGTGCAAATTTACAAAATGACTAGTTTAGTGGCTTGGTCGCTAGGGGGAGTTAACTGTATGTGAAATGATTTGTTGGCTTACCCACAGTGTCTTCCCATGACCTCCAACACAAAGCATCTCTGATGACTATGGGCAGTTGTTGTAATATTGTCAATGGCTTCAATGATTCTGTGAAGTGCAGAATCTGCTCCAATAGTCATGTCTGTACCACAGAAATCATTATCAATTGAACCTACCATGCCAACAATGTTGAGATGGCTGCATTGCTCTGCTTGCTCTCTTGTGATCTTTGCTACAAAAATGAAAATAGTTAGTCAGACAGAAGAATGGTATTGGTACAAAAATATTGTGATATCATAATCAATAAAAAAATGTATCAGCATAATAATCTCTCTTTCTCGGGGCACGAATATTGCACAGGTAGTAGTAAATTAGTCATTGTAATGGCAAATAATAATCTAACATGTTCACACTTACTGTCTAAAACCAAATCTTCCAAGAGGTGTGCCCATTCTTGACGGAACAAGTTAGCTCCTGTCAAACTACCATCCCCACCAATAACAACTAAGTTAGTGATATTCTTTTGCACAAGATTGTTTGCAGCTTTCAGACGACCTTCTTTCTCTCTAAAATCTTTGCATCTGGCACTACCGATTACAGTACCACCCTTCGAAATAAAAATTATTTTTAAAAATGTCACAAAATGCAAACAGATGATGAATTAGATTTTTTAGATGATTAGCATTGAAAAGAAAACTATTAGCATTGAAAAGTTTTTTTATGATTTTCAAATTAACAAATCTTTATCTTGTTGAATGAGGCTAATTCAAATGAAAATAGAATGATAATTGTTGAGAGACCAAAGATTAGGAGTCCTGAAGTTTTGAGGGTCAAGTCCAAGAGAAAGCATGTCAATTTAGAGTGATGTCAACAGAGTATCTACTTATGATAAAATATAAATGTATATATATTTGCCTACATGTTACAGTGCATGTTTTTTTCAAATACACCAGTGTGAGACAAACATCATATACACTAAATATATCACTCAAAATGTCACCTATATAATGTCATTGAAACATGATACTGACATAGGTCACTATAACATTCCCTCCCTCATCATACATTAGCACCTGACATCTGTCCCACTAAGTTGGCACTTGCAATCATATCTTTCCTACTTTACATAAGAAGTAACAAATTTATCAAAGCAGCTTAGCTTAACCCAGATTAGAAAAAAGTCTGTCCCACTTTAGCGCATGATGTTTGGTTTCAAGAACAAAATACCCACCTTTTGCATGATACCAGACACACTGGCCCATTGTGCTTCTACTAAGTTTTCTCCTCCATCTACCATTCCTTGGTATCCCTAGATATTTAAAAAAAAAGAGAAGAAAATATGGACCAAAAGAGTGACATTTTGGAATCCATGAATTTTGTTTTTTAATAACGATGCACTATAAAAAAAAGTTCATACCTCTTTGATCAGATAGACTTTGCAGCCGACATAAATTCCCATTCGTACAACTGCCCGAACAGCAGCATTCATTCCTACAAAAGAGGATCACATAAATAATTATATAGTTTTATTAATAATAATAATCTTCCTTCTTGCAACTATTCTAGGAATAAATACTTGTTAAAATGAATATAAAACCTATTGCTTGAATAATTCAATTGATATATGTAGCTGATTATATAATTTATGTATTGGTTGAATTGACAAACAAAATTAAAAATAAAATATCACTGGTTTCACAATGAAATCTTCTCATGTATCATTTCTGCAGGCAGTCATTTTAAATAATTATAAATACAAGTCCATATATGTTTCAAGTCATCAAATGATGGCTGAATAGCCAACATGGCAAGTAAGTTCTTGTACATCACAAGCATAGATAACAATCAATTAAAGTCATTTAAAATTCAGTAATGTCTCATGAAGTAAACCAAAAAAGAATCTATTTGAAACAAGTCAGTGAACATGCTGTGCCTTGTAATTGTTGATCTGCCATTCCAAATCCCCTATACTCTTGACTGGAACACAACAACTACCTTGAGAATCTCCTCCACTAGTGAACACACCAATGGAACCTATTCCTCTTTTTGTTCCCTCATCTCTTGATATTTGACTTTTAGTTCTTTCTAATTTTCTTTGAGTTCTTCTTTCAGACATGTTGGTGATTGTTGATATGAGTGTGCTTCCTCTAATACCTCCAATTCAAATACATGTATGCCTCCTCTGACAGTTACTATTTCACTATAGAATGAGTGACTTTATCTCAGTCGTCTGTCAAGTGCTTTTATTTAGGTCACAGTAATCCAATAAACAGCAGCCTATATAAATCAATACATTCTCTGCATAAAAAATGCAAAGGGTAGAACCGTTCTAATCCTAGGCCTCACCAACAAAAATGATGCTTTCTTTACTCAATGTAGGATACACTGGATATTCTTTATCATACATGAACTGGCTCTAAACTCCCTATGTTCATCATAACATGTACACATATGACAACATCAAAAGTCACATGACAAAGAGTCTGGTAAACAATGTCACTAAACATCATAAAGTTTAGACTGTATTTTTAGATTGTTTCACACTTGTCATGTACTTCCTCAACTTAAAAATTGCAAAAAAGAATATATGAATATTCAATACTGCAATTGCCTTACAAAAACTGGTTACAGGAGAAATTTGAAATTAGGAACAAAAGCAAAGGACTTCAAACATATATTTTATACTATGCTTGTTTCAGTTTGTTATGCATTATGAATGAAGTAAAACTAAGGCCAGACTTGTTATATTTTTTGGTTCTTTAACAAAGCTAATTATAAAGTGGAGGCAGGAAAATAAAAATAACCAGAGATATGAACAGTGTCATGATTAGTTGTGAGAGGCAGAAGTAATATATTACCTAGGCACAGAATTGTGTTCATATCTACTTTCTTCAGTCAGGTACACTAACCTGCATGTCATTCCTTCTTTATATTTTATTATGAATAAGTAGCCCAACAAATAATTTCAAAATAGCCTTTTCAAAAGGAAGTAGCTATACTGGATCTATTGCATTCCAAACACTATAATGAACCAATAGGGATTTCCTCAACAATATTTTGTAATACTAAAATTACTTCACTTTGAAATTATTAATACCAACACATCAAGCCAAATGACAACATTGCAAAGTTAAACAACTCTATATTCAAATGGAGGTTACTAGATGGGGAGAACATTTACATTAGAGAGGTTTCGGATCGACTGAGCTATAAACGTGGTATAGTGTTACAGAATGCTTAGCCTGGATCTAACGTTACGTGATTAAAAGAAGTTTCGAGTCGTCAAAACTTGTGCTTACCCCAGATCACGTCATTTGTTTCAACAGACTGCTTCAGATAGGTTGTTTGACCTCCATTCATTATAGTCTTCTCTAAACTTGAATTACAAAAACAATTTCAAAGGGTAGTCTAATTCTGTTGATCCATGGGCGATGTAGAGTGATTTAGATGAAAAATTAA
>JAVSBT010250972.1:1653-12674 GCA_033118115.1 Pharyngocirrus eroticus | reverse complement strand
AGAAAGGACATTTAATTGGATAGGACTTGTATATCATTTTGGGGACAGGAAATAGGAATTTATATTTATTATTGCCCTAAAAGATAATCTTTCTTTTTCAATGTAGGTCAAGGAAGCGCAAGGACATTCAAGATTGATTTATTTTGTAAGAACAACATGTCCTTAAGGCAATTCAGCCAGGCCCATAGCTACATAGGATTTGTAATATAATTGTATCTATAACTTTCTTTCTACTGGAAAACTACCTATAGACCTTTAGTTTCAGTAGTATCTACATCCAGGACCTATTTTAATCATTGGACAATTCAGCAGGATTTTAAGCTTAATTGCCCTGGCATGTTCAAAGACGTTTTAACACCTTCTTTTCCCTACCAATATAATAGAACTCAAATAAAAGAGAACTATAAGAGTAAGAAATTCTCTTGTATCACACTGCCAACAGTAATGAAGTATTAAAAAAAAAGGAGATAAAAAACATCAAACACATGTCTTCCCAGAAGACCATGATTAAAGCACAACACATCTTGAAAAGCATTTTAGGTGTAGCAGATTAAAAGGTTAATGACTATGCTGTGATAAATATAGCCGTCTTAGGCTATCCATTTTACACAGGGAGTGAAAACACAACAGAAAGATTTCAAAGGTACGTGTTACATACAACGAGAACGACAAAAACATTTCTAGTTTGAAGAATGTGTGAAAAGGGGGAATTATTGAAAGACCAACAATGGAGATATCTATTCATTGCTCTTTTTTCCTTTTTTGAAATTAATAGAAATATTACTTTATGAAAATATGCATTGTGTGTACAATCAATCTCCCAACATTTTTTTATCCAGCTATTCACAACTGCCATTTACAGAATGAAAATAGAAGATGAATAGCTACATCCCAGATAAAACAATCTTTGAAATGGGTCCAGACTCAATAATATCAACACCCTTACACACAGACAGAGGCTCATCTCTCTCTCTGCAGCTGTTGGGGCTACTGAACATTTATTTTTTAGAACCTATCCTTTGAAACAAATAAACAAACCACAGAAATCTTGCACGCCTTGTTACAAAAGCTATATTCTTTGATGAAGTGATTTGTATGGGGATTTTTCTAACACTGCCAACAAAAAGTAGGAAAACCTTTATAAATATGTGTGTCCATTTGCTCACCAGCTGATATACAGATGAAAAAAAACTAATCCTAAAGTTTGAAGTTAAATATAGACAAAAAAAGACATTCTAACCATTATCAAATGTTTACCATGTTGGCTTGGAAGCCAAAAACTACTGAACATTCTATGCCTGCCAGGTCAGAAAGTGATGGGTCTACATAGGGAAAACATGCAAATTTCTAACACAGTTGTTTGACAGGCTAAGTAGTGATTTTCTTAGAATTGGAGGTTGTGAATCATGTTCTCCAATAACAAGAAACCCACCAATCATAATATCTACAAAATTTGCTGGAAGTAATTATGGAATCAAATTGCCTTTGTTTTCTTTGGCTTATTGCTAATTTTTGACTTTTTTTTACAATATTTTTTCCCCTAGAGGGCCTTAGTTTGGTTATTTGAAACTAAGAAAACCTGTCTAACACAAGTCTAAGTACATAGTTTATCCCTCCCCCCTTTTTGTTTAGACATGGCCCTAATTGTTACAACTATTAATGGTACACCTGATACAAGTAACTTAAGGTTGATTTATCCAAAGAGTTTTGCTCTCCTTTTTGGAGGGCATAATTCTTAATAACTATTTAAACCTGACAATCCTAGCCTAATTTTTTTCTTGCCCTCTGCCAATGTTTGCCATTGACTCTCACACCCTAAAGTTGAAACCACAAACATTTTTGTAACATATCTATCATAATCAAAGATGCTTATCCCAATAAAAGATCAAACCATCTGATCCATAACCAAATGCCAGGAAACCTTGCCATACACATGGATAAATCCAGACTAACCAAAGTCATTTGCTTATTGTACACCACCCTTTCCACAGCTTCCAAGAACATTTTTTTCTTTTCAAAAAGAACTAAAACTAAGCATGCCAAGTAATGCAATAATAACTAACTACACTACACTGTGTCTCTGGCAATATGCCTGCTATGTGTTGCTTCTTTTTCACAGCATACGTCTCTGTCGGAGCTTTGACTTGAGAAATGTTTTGATGGTGCAAGTGTGTGCCCGAGTCATTTACTGTAATAAGGTCTGCTAGGGTTTTTTTTCTTTCATTTTTGAAATATCATCTTTGTTTATTCATTGAAATTCTTTGCATTGTTTTCCATAATTTGAACAATAAAAATATTGGCAGAAGCTTTGCTTTTTTTCTTCCTACAGTAAAACATTTGCCAATCAAGTGATTATCTCCAAGTTCTCGGGGCATTGGAAATGTTTGAACTGATCACCATCACCTTCTGAGAATGCAGAATTTATATTTATAGCATAAAAAAGGCATATGGTATATCATTCGTTTTTACTTTTTATCCACAGATTTCCCACTCATTGAGGCTGGCAGGCCACTCAAAGCGATTGCTCTGCCACTATGCTTAACCCAGGCAGTTCAGGGTGGGCATATGTATCTAATAACAAGGTTTATAGAATACATAGAAAACTTTCAAAGTTCAAACCAATCAGAAACCTAACTCAAATACTACTGGCTAAGACTCTGAGAAAGCCTTACAGATCTATCAATCTATTCAAGTCTTTTGCTTTTTCCTTCTTTTATATAAGAGGATGCAATTCTTCTAAGTCATCATTCCTTACACAAATGAGGAAATCTTCATTGAAATAGAATTGAGCTCACACACTTCTGGGGATGAATTCTTGGGGAGATTAAAATGCCACCAGTGTTTTGCCTGGTTTGGGCTTAATTGTCTTGATTGACAAGCACTTCCATAGAATACCAATCTGAGTCTGTTGACTGCTATCTCTCACACTCTGACATGAAAAAAAGGAAGTGTTTTGTGGCACAAGAAGGAGTGGGTTTCTTCTTTTTTTTCAGGAGGAGGAGGCAGGTCAAAAAAATAAAGTAACCTGTTATGATTCTAAGGCACCAGGGCTGCTGTTCCAGAAGTTGAAAAAGCTGAACTGAAGCCTGGTTTTGAGATTTTGGAGGGGGGCCTGAAGGGGTGAGTGGGTGGGTGGGAAGTAACTTACCTGTGATTGAGTACCACAGTTTATCACTGTCTTCATCTTCAGCTGTCATAAGACAAACCATGTGACCCACTGCATCATTTTCCATGACATGTCTCACAACATTCTCTTCCATAAATGAAGGTGGGTGTGGGGAAAGAATGGGTCGCCCTACCACTGTCAACTGTAAACGGGCTGAGTCCCGGCGTTGGTCAGGTCGTCCATTGTCAACAGCTTCAATCTAGGAATAGGAAAAAAAGATGGTGCATGAATAATCCTACTGTATATTCATGACATGATATCAGCTTTAACGATTCCAGGGCAACTTTATGACCCATATCTGGGCTACCAAAAACATATTTGTAACATTTTGCAATCTGTCACCTTTGTAAGCTTAATAAAATTATATATTCATGGGAAGGGCTTCTTGGTGACCTATTAACATGAAGCCAAGTACATTATTGCTGCAGGCCTATGCATGACCCATATATTATATCCTATTAATGTAACAAACATCTCCTGTACTTTAATCATCCTTATAAGCTTAAGATTATAATTATATATTCATCCTAAGGGCTTCTTGGTGACCTATATATCTGCTTTGTGACATACATTTATCATTCTTACTCAGTTAAACCATATACTATTCTTGTCATGATAGTGACCTACATATCAGTTGAATGATAAATGTATCAGTAACATCTTTATCCTCCAAATCATCTATATTCCTCCGAGGCTTTTATGCATTCAGAATGCTAGATCTCAATTTGATTAGGAATTTAGTGTAGGATATATTTGGGTTAGTTATTTCATAAGAATTGCAAGGCCCCATAAGCTAACTTCTGTCCACTAGTTTGACAAATCATGCTAGCCAAATCTTGTCTGGTAATCTAATAAGGTAAATGAATAAGCCAATGAAATGATAGTATCAAGATGCCCTGGTTGATTGGGCCGCTATTAAATCAGGCATTGCATTTACATTGTAAGCCTCCCTTGATGACAATTATTTAGTACTTACCGTCAATTGGTAGGTAGCATCAAGCTCAAAGTCTTTCTGTGAATAAATCACACCAGTCTTGGGGTGGATTTTAAATCTTCCGTTGCCTTTCCCAGACTTGATGCTGTAGTCAATGTCAGCGTTGGAGCCAAGGTCTTTATCATGAGCCACCACAGTGTACAAGACCACATCTTCGGTACCAGAGGCCATTTCAGGGACACGTACATGGTAGATTTGTTCTGGGAATTTTGGACTTTCATCGTTGACATCCGTAATGGTCACGATGACCCTTGTTGTAGATTGTAAAGTAGGTGAACCATTATCGGATACAGTTATCTAGAAGAAAATTAAAAAACGAAAGTTTTAATGAAATGTCTTACATTGGTTATATCAAATCTAACAACAATAAACAAATGCATATGATATTATAATAGCCTTCCTACTGCCATATAACTGAATAAAGCTATAAACCCAAAAACAAACAAACAAACAAAACTGAATATTTGGGTTCTTGTGGACCAATTCAACATCTTTATTTGTTCAAACAAAGAATAAATAACCAACAAACATAAGTAGACAGGAGACAAAAACACTAAACAGTGTAACTATATGATATAACATTCCTGTTGACTTTGCACCCTTTAACCTTAGTGTTCATATCATAGATTAATGGTCTTTATTACGAATCATTACTCTTCTGTTTCCTTCCTACTATATCATAATCCTGTGTGGGGTAAACGGTATTAAACAGATTATTTTGGCCCAAAAAAGCAGATAATTCACTTGTACACAGCAAATATATCACCAAAATTGCTCTATAATTGAATAAGCTTACAACCTATTAGAAGGATATGTGCCTTATCTCCCTTTCATCAAAAAGCCACAATACTAATAGGGGTGTGTTACTTCTATAAGTAAATACTTCAAGTGCGATTGCTTAGACGATTTGTACCCAAAGACTGGTGGATGAATCATTTGTTTGCAATTGTTTTACAATCAATGTCAAGTTTATCTTTATTCATACAAAATGACAGCACTGAAAAAATAGGTAACCACAGATCCGAGACATTGATAATGATGTAAAGTGTACTAAAACATAAAAATTACTATTAACTGTTTTAAAAGGCAAGAGCAAATAAAACATTTCAACCCCTTCCCAGTAACTATATCTTTTGCATCTGCTACTTTTTTAAAATAGACTAGAAGAAATCAACAAAGTTATACCATAGGACAATATTACTCATTCAACATTGCGTTTTTAAAATTTATTAGGTCATAAAAGTGTCAACTTTGAACAACTAGCGATAATCATTGACAACATTACAAAAAAGGGAGTAACCAATCCTACTATGTAATGCTTCAGAAGTGTTTTGATGCAACTAAATATCTTCAATTACAGCATGAAATACAGAGAGTATAGCAATCAGTTTTCAAGTATGAAGTAATTATCCAACCTTTTCTATTCACAATTACACAATCCAAAGTTTATACTATATCAAATTCTATGCAAATGCTTGGCATGAATTAACAAAAATAGTATAATATAACTGCAGTGTTGCTAGCTGGATTATTAGACGTCAGTTTCTATTAAAATCTCAGCCAGGGTTGCAAATAACAAAATTGGCATAATAAAACCATGGGATAGATCATTATGGAGGTCAACATTCTGCCATAACCTTAAACAAGGACACTGATTCGTGATTAACTCGACACATGTAGAAAGATATTTCTTTTTTTCAAAAAAGGTGCATCTTACTCTTAAGATGCACACACTAATCCACAAGCATCAAATCATGTCACAAAGTCCTTCCCTAAATTATAGGTAGGATTGTTAGTAGATGCAGATGGCCCTTTTGGGGCTATATGACATACAGAGAGATTGAGAGCGACCATAAAGGAAAATAGAATGGTCTGTCAATAATTGAAATAGTGATCAATTTCCATATGCACAGTATATCATAACGCACAATGCAAGTATAAGAAAAGTTCCCATCAAAACTATACATGCGCAAAAAGAAATGTCACTTTAGTAGAAACCTACTCTTAAGGCTGGAATGAAGTGCTTCTATTTTTGTCAGGTGTGGTGATTTAAAAGCAAGAATATCAGTGATACATGACCTGATGGTCTTAGCCTTTGTGTCCCCTCAGTTATCTCCAGCAGGCATGCTCTACCTAAGGGAATAGGGACTAGATGGTGCTTTTGACACTGCGCCTTCTTAGAGAAATTAGACTGTCCCTATCAGGCCAGAGAGATCACAGAGAAACTTTCTTTGACATTATCACTGTCTCGCAGTGTCTGAGCCTATGAAATATTCATTACATTCCTCGCATCACAATGGAGATCTTTAAAGATTTCTTTACACAACCACTTTCTTAGTGACTTGGCTCTATTCAGGGAAGAAAATGACTAGGATCAATTATTAATCACTTCCAATTGTGAGAAACTATTTCTCATTTCTTTCTTCAAATTCGAAAAACGATTACTTCATTTTTTTTCTGTACTCTCCAGAGTTTTGGTTTCATTGATCCTTTAAAATTTTGTGCTACAATAAGACAATGTGAAATGCTTTGAACAATGAACTATGAGCATAATTGACAATACAAAATTGACAATAAAATTGACATAAATTGGAAAAGTAAAAGGGTATTAGAGATTCCTGGGAAAGTAACCTGTGATGGACCAGCATACTGTCCAGAGGAATGAAACTCTCAGTCATTTGTGCAACAGAAACCGGGCATTACAACCAGAACAGGCTCAAGCCAGACAAACATATCCTCCAGTATGTATAAATTAATGTAAAGAGAGAGCGCTGTTTCCTACTCATTCCAATAGATTTTTCTCAGACTTCATTCAAAAAAGTTTAAAAGATAAAACTGAGGACTAATTATTAATTTGTACAGGAAGATCCCCATTCCCTTGAGCTATCTCTCCAAATTCCACAATCATTCCTTTTTTAGTCAGAGGTTACTGTAACGCAGAAACAAATCTTCAAGGGACATCACTGGAATTCCAAGCAATCATTGCATGGATAAAAGCTTATAAGCATTCCATCTGACCACAATTAAAAGAATCACACCATTCTGAAGACTCTGTAAGGCAAAAATAGCTAATTACAAAATCAATTTCTGTAGTGGGCTAATTAGCACAGGTCTCGTCTGCAGCTCAAGCAAAAGTACTTTGAAGGAGGCCAAAAGATCTACTAGGTACCTTTAACATTCAGACTAAATGACCGTAACATTCAAACTGATGTGATGAAAAACAAGTCTAGGTGAAAAAGAAAAAGCTGCTTGCAAACTTAAAAAAGGGCTGAAAATGTCTGCAAATCAGATCAACAATCAAAAGGAAGGATGCAAAATATGGTTGCTGTGGTACTATTCAACAGAAAATTATTATCTGCAGATAATAACTTGTCAGACATAGCGAGCAAGTTTTAGTTTAATATGGCTTTCCATTTACAGTAACGTAATATTGCAAACATTTTTTTTTTAAATATGAACCTGGCACCAGGAGATATCAGACTTAGATTATCAGACAAATTAAACATTAGTGTCTCCTCTACAATAACCCAATTCAAGCTATAACAAACATTCATGGCATGATTAGCTCAGCCTGAAATCACACATCATTTTTTGACAAGCGTTTTTTTTCTCTCTCTCATTTTTTCCCACTTATTGTATAAACATGCTATGATTGTTAAATTTCCCTGTTGGCCCATATTTCTTTGTCATATTTTTGCAGGTAGAATGTTTGCAGAGGCTTTCACTTATAAATCAGCCGCCTTTCCACATCCAAACATTAAATGGATTCTACAATATTTTCTTTGCAAAAACACAATTGACCAAAGAAAACAGGCTAATGTTTATGCAAATACTATCAATCACCTGAAACCAAGTGTTGACCTAACTATTACCTGCAGTAGCACTATGCCAACATGAGGTTTAGGCTGGTACATGTAACTGAATCAACCCTGTATACAACAGTATTATATCCTCAAAGGATACAAATCATCAAATGTGTGAAGAGAGTCATGGCCACAACATTGAGGTATGTTTTAAAAATAAAGCCCGGCCTGAAGAGGCTATGAAAAAAAATCAAATTAACCAACAAAAACCACATTAATAAAATCCTAAACAGTGAAAGAACAACTATGTGCCTATGGAATGATACAAATCTCTTTGCTGCTTTTCAAAAACTCAAAATTTGTATACAAGCTTGAAACAAACAAAGGCAGTGTTAATTCTAACAGCCAAATTATATAAAAGTTAAAGTGGACTTATTGAATGGGTGTTCCTTCTTAATACCCATGTTATTGCGAAAGTTCACGGAGGCTGGAATTGATACAACAATGTCATCTTTAAGGTCATATAGGTTTCTATTTGTATATTCCTGATGTCCCAGAGTATATGTCTGTCAAATGTCAACCAAGAATAAGATCACGTAATAGTTTTACAATCACATATTTGCATGTAAAACATTATACCACAAAGCATCTGACCATGCAGTTGCCAGACTGATAGTGTGATATGCCTCCACAAGACAAAAGAAAATAACCCTAAAGGATAAACTTTATTTGGCCACCAGTCAAAACTTAAATATGTAGGCTACAGAGAGATAGAAAGGCAACTTTACAAAGCAATTACAACAACATAAAATGCCTACTAGCCCTTTTCTTGAGACTCTGTATCTTCTATAGAGCTTTGTAAATTTGGCTAAATATCTTAGTACTACTATCCTCTTTAATACCTTTCCACAGAAACCTTTCATTGACTTAAAGATCTGTAGAACCCAACACCTCTTACGTTTAACAAAGTTAACATTTCTGTTACTTAATTTGGATAAAGAAGCTTCACAATATTATGAAGACAAAAACAAGAGAGTTGTAAGAAAAAAGTATGAAAAATATGTTTGCCATATTATCTCATAATGTAAGTATGAATGCAATTACCAAAGTGACTTCAGCCTCAAGAAGGGATATATCTTCAGAAAGAATATAAGGAAGTATAAAATGAACCCTATCTCAGTGTAAGTTTTAGTTTGTTATATTTTTTTTGAATTGGTATTTTTTAAATTGGTACATGAGATATAAATCATGAAATAGAATTTCCTAACATCTTGCTGAGGGTTCACCCACTCATTTGACTAGAGTTGATAGTACCTGTGGTCACAGAACTAAATGGAACCAGACTCAACCAAAGTTCTTCAATTACAACTTTAGCATGTAACAACTGAAAGGTCATAGCAGAATCCCCCTCACAAAGTAGCAGTTTATCTTTGGTGGACTTTTTTTTTCTTGTTTTATTTTTTTGAGGGGTAACTTATGTCCTGCCAAAGACTAATCTTTCTAAAATTCCTGTGTGAAAGAATTTCCTATTTTGTCTCAGTCATGTATCTATTTCTCATGGTGTTTTCTCTATACATATGGTCACAGCATTGAGTGAATAGGCTTTTTGACCAGAGATCAGGGAAGAAGCTAGCTAAAAAACATCTTCCCTAAAGAACACAAAAGATGAAACAAGTTTCTTGTCAATTGCACAATCTAATTCTGTAGATGGATTACTTTAGCTGCATCGAAACATGTCGCATTCAAAGAGAATGACTGCCAGTCTTTCACTAAGACTTCCTTCATACACGACTTCAAGACACATTTTTTGAAATTTCCTCTCAGAATTCCAGACACTGTAATGTTGTTTGTCTGTGACAGATCAATTGGGTCTTCTTTAGACACACAAAAAGCACTGGAGCCATCTGAGAACAAAGCTACACAGATTGGCTCTTAGCAATTATTCACATTACTGGACAGTCCAAAGACATTTTGATCCTTTTTTTAAAGAAAAAACCCATCAAAACTTTTACTTAAAAAACTCAATCAGAATCAATGCCGCTATATGTTGAAAGTCTTCATGGGAAAAATTCAAATGTATATTCTCTGTATGATACACGATCCATAGAGAAATCACCTTTGAAGAGAAAAAAAACCTCTTGTAGCATCATTTGACACATCAAGGATATTGAAATGTAACTATCAATTATCATTGCCTCAACACAGCACATTTTGGATCATATCCAAGATTTCCCCGGATTTGCATGTAGAAAAGCTCTTGTTCTTCCTGAGAAAAACCAACACATCCATCAGTGGTATAGAAAGAAGAAAAAAAGAAAGCAGGGAGAAGATTTCAATTTATGGAAACATTGATTTTCTCTAACATACAATTTTGTAAGCATACAAAAAGCATCAGAAAAATATCCTGAGGGAGTTTGAATGCAAGAACTTGATATTATCATATCAATGCCTTATGGCAACTTATTCATTAACAGCTTTCTGGGCCTTGGCCTTTCACAGCTCAATGTCTTTTTTTTATAATGATTTATTTTGACTCCAAACTATAACACTTTGAGAGAAAATGATAGTGCATTCGGTGACACACACATATGGATGACAAATAGCAATTTAGGGATCACCTTCTCGCAGTAAAACCAAACTGATGGTTCAATATTTCATGGGGATGTCTGCACTCAGGGCCTGTTATGGTTTTTCGATCCAGCAAGATAGAGCAATTTAAACAAATTCAAATTCATTTGGAAATATTAAGGATGAAATATGTTCGGTTTGCCAAGATTTACGGGCCTACATCTGGCAGCTTTATAACTTTTATGGATTGCAGCATTCTTCATATCACATATCAATTCCATCTATAATTCTATTGCTCAGACAAATGACACTGAAGACTGAATAGGGCTTGCATACTAACTTCACTTGTGCATGGAATGACTGCATGCAATGCCTTAAAACATGACACTTCATTAGGCACCAGCCCCATGATCTCTAGATATATGGGAGAGTCTTCCATTAAAGGGATATTATTAATTTGATACACCCATTCTAACCCTAATTTCCATAA